>PVIH01004877.1:97034-133033 GCA_004025045.1 Sigmodon hispidus | reverse complement strand
GCTTTTGTCTCCACAGAAGATCAAAACCTGTGGATTGGTTCTAGGCAAATGTGGTTCCATCTACCAAGGCCACCTGAATGAACATTCTCAGCTTCCAAGAAGCCAGTTAAGATGATCCAGCTTCAAAACCCCATGAGATTGTCATCGTCCTTTGACAGCAGGAAGTAGTAAAAGAAAGAGCTTCGTCCAATTTCCCAAAAATATTACTTATTAATGCTTGTTTTCATTATAAATGGTTAATGGTCATAGTCAATTTCTTTAAAAAAATGGAGGAGGAGGAGGATATGATATAGGAATGATTAGAAAAGATAAGTGGATTTTGGTTTATTGATACAAACTTAAGGTCAATTTTGTTATTCTGTATGTATTTTTCTACTCTTGATTAAGGTATGATGCTGATGTAACTCATTTAAAATTGTGATGTGTAATTGAGAAATGCAGATTAATAGTCAACTATGATAAGCAAACTTATAGTCATGTTAGTTAGGTTTTTGTAGGTATGCAAAGATATATTTCAGTTAGATAGGTAGTCTTCAAACACTTCAAAGACATGCAGAATATGGCATTTAAGATATTTTAAGAACTTAGACTTTTCTGGACAGTGAGACAGATCTGTTCCTGGCAGCACCAATGTATTTCAGAGAAAGGATGGGCATTGAAGAAACTTCATGTGGAATTTACTTTGTGGCAACAGTTAGCCACTGGACAAGAAACTGTTCTGGTATTGACTGCTTGATAGTATTCTGTATAAACTGGACATGCAGGTTCCATAGGAAAGTGACCTCTGAATGTGGGCAGAACAAGCCGAGATGGTCCTTCAGGTTCCTGCTTTGCAGAAAACATTGCCAGACATTCTTCAAGACACAAGGAGAAGCAACTGATAGACTGTGTCAGATTTCCTACATCACTGAAAGGTTTGCCAGAGACTTTGGGCCTAATGGCTGAAGATGGATGCCCCAATGTTACAAAGGAACTTTGGGTGACTGTCCAGGCAGATAAATGTCATCTCTGTCATTTTCTAGACTTTGAAAGTTGCTTGCACTTCCTGTTTATTTGCATAATATTATATCCTTCTGTGATCTTTGATGTAGTTGAAGGTTTAATAATTGTAGGTATAGTTCTTTTTAGTTTAAAAGATATATTAGATATGAAACTTTAGACTCACAATGATAAGGTAGATAATAGAATATTCTCTTTAATTTTAGAATACAAATAGACTAGATATTGTGACTGTAATTCTTGCTTGACAGCTGTTCTGTTGTGTGTAATTTTGCTATATGGAAATTGAAACCTTCCTTTTTAATTAGACAGAAAAGAGGAAATGTGGTGGAATGTTCTCTGTACGATATAAATAAATAACTGTTTGGACCCATGCAGGGCACTGTAGAAGTGGGTGGAGAATCAGAGGCAGCCAGGTAGGAAGAAGGGGTGGAGTTTACTAGTCGCCATCTGTCCCCCAAAGAAGAAGCATGTAGGAATTCAGGTGAGCCACGGGCTGCAAGCCACATGGTGGGTAGATTCATGGAAATGGGTTGATTTAAGAAGAAAGAGCTAGCTAGTAATGTGCTTAAGATATGGGCCAAGCAGTGTAAGTATATAAGCGTGTGATTCATTTCTTTTGGGGGACAAAAGCCGCGGGCGCGCGAACCAGGTTCCACACGTGCGCCAGCTCATAAATCTCCGGACCCAAGCAGGCCGGGAAAAACATACTACAACAATAACCAAACCACAAAACATATAAAACAAAGAAAAAATAGGAAAAAAGCCAACTTACCTATAAAAACAGACCTATCCAAATAACACTAGACTATTCAATGGAAAATATGAAAGCAAGAATGACCTGGTCAGGTATGCATAAAGACAGACCTGTGGATAAATGGAATTGAAATGAAGATTCTGACATTAGCCCAAAAAACCTATGAATACCTGATCTTTGACAAAGAGGCCAAAAATATCCAAAGTAAAAAAAGATAGTATCTTCAATTAATGATGCTGGCACAACTGGATGGTAGTATGTATAAAAATACAAATAGATCCAAACCTATCACCCTGCACAAAACTCAAATCCAAGTGGATTCAAAACCTCAACATAAACCCATACACAATGAACTTGATAGAAAGGAAAGTGAGATGCATTTGCACAGGTGGCCATATCCTACACATAATACCAGTAGTACAGACACTAACAACAACAACCAATAAATGGAACCTCCTGAAACTGAGAAGCTTCTGTAAGGCCAAGGACAGAGTCAATAAGACAAAATGACAGCCTACAGAATGGGAAAAGATTTTCACCAATCCTACAAGTGAGAGAGGACTGATCTCTAAAATATATAGAGAACTCAAGAAACTAGAGCCTGAAACCCCAAATAACCCAACTAAAAATGGGGTTCAAAATTAAAAAGGGAATTCTCAGCAGAAGAATTACAAATGACTGAAAGACACATGAAAAACTGCTCAATATCTTTAGCCATCAGAGAAATGTAAATTAAAACAACTTTGAGATACCACCTTACATCCATCAGAATGGCTAAGATTAAAAAGACAGATGACAGCCTATGCTGGAAAGGATGCAGAGAAGCAAGGGGAACAGTCTGCCATTGTTGGTGAGAGCGTAAACTGGTACAGCCACTATGATATGCAGTTTGGTAATTTCTCAGAAAACTGGGAATCAGTCTCCCCAAGGACCAAGCAATACCACTATTGGGCATATACTCTAAAGACACACATTCACACCCCAAAAGCATTAGTTCAGCTATGTTCGTAGTGGCATTATTCATAATAGCAAGAACTTGGGAACAACCTAGATGCCCATCAATTGAAGAATGTATTAACAAGCTGTGGTACACAATGGAGTACTACTCACTAGTAAAAAAACAAAACAAAACAAACAAAACAAAATGATATCCTAAAATTCTCAGGCAAATTTGGACTTGAAGAATATCCTCTTGAGTGAAGTATCACAAGTCCAGAAAGATAAGCAAGGGATGTACTCACTCATTAATGGACTTTAGACAAAGAGCAAAGAACATCCAAGCTGCAAACTACAACCACTGAACAGCTTGGGATCTGAAGAAACTTAAGAGAGACATCCAGGGAGTCCCCCAGGAAGAGAAAATAGAAAAGATCTCCTTAGCTTGTTGGGAGCATAAGGAGCCGCAACCAAGAAGTGGTGGGAACAAATCAGGAGGGAGAGAAAAAAGAGATAGAGATCTTAATAGAGGAAGCCAATGGGGGGTTGGAAAAAGACTGGGTGCTAGGGAAACCTCCAAGCACTCACAGGATGTCCCTGCCTAGGTCTCCAACCAATAGTGAAGGTGTTGCCTAGATAGTAATTTCCCTATAATCAAACGAATAACCACCCTAAGTGCCATCACAGAACTTAAAACCAACAATGAATAGAGGTAGAGACAGGGATACATGACTGAGCACTGGGCTGAGTCCCTGGTCCAGCTGATAGTTGGGAAGGAGCAAGGGGATAGGGACTATGAGGAAAATTCTCACAGGGATGGCTGGCTGGAGCTCTGGGAAGCTCACTGAATCAAGACCAGCCACCTGGGAACCATCAGAAAAAGAAACTAGGCTCTCCAATGATAGGCAACTGTCCACTAATATGTGCAATATATGGAGCCTAAAGTGGAAGGTTCAGGCTGTGTTTCAGTGTGTGGACTGGCACCTTGGAGCGCACTCCCTCCAGAGGAACACCTAATCCAGTCTGAATATTAGGATGAGGAAATTGGACTTGACTGGAGTGGATACTAAACTAATACACTTTGGGACCTCTAGCCCTTTCTGGGGAGGGGATGGGAGGGAGGCTGAAGGCTGACTGGAAGGGGTCAGCAGCGGGATGGGAGTTGGAACAAGGGGATACATGGATAAAAAAGCTTATATTCTGTAAAAAAAAAAATTATATCTTATTTCACTGCATTTGTCTTGCACCTAGAAGAAAATAAAAACCAATTTTCTTATGGGCAACATTTAGTGAAGGAAGTGAAAGTGGTTGGCTCCGACCTGTAGGGGTCATTATCTAGTTCATACATTATTCATTTCTGAGAAATACCTTTTTTTCATTCCTTCTTTGGTGGAATAAATTCTCCAGCACTAGGTTAATCATCCAGACAAAAGGGATTCACTTCTGACACAGGGGAGATGTCTGTTGTTGAAACCTAGGGCTTCCCTGCATTTAGGCAGTGTGTGTATAAGTAGGTAACTTTAAGTTCTGGGTACAGGAGAAGCAGTGTCTGGAGGCCCTCCCTCTTAATGGTTCTGTATAGTCTATTATGCTTTCTCATGGGAAAAGAAAACTAAATCTGAAAATCACTGGATGCTCTCGAAAGTTCTGGGAGTCTACAGACTTGAACAGGACTCACTCTCACTTCATTTGTTTGAGCAATGATGTCACCAGGAGCTATTAAGCTTAATATGAGATGAGACAATTTACAGGCTTTATTAACATATGACACTGAACATGATCTGTTTCTGCATCTCATTATGTGGGTGACTTTGGACAAGTTTACTTAGTGAGGCTGAGCCTCACTTTTCTTGTCTGTGAAATGGCTGTTATGAGGGTAGCTTCCCTGGTGAGCTCATTGGGCAGCTGTGTAAGAATCAAATGAAGTAATGAATATATATTACAGTGAAACTACTCTCCTAGTTCCAAGAATATTGCATAAGCCACTTGTGAAGAGTACCTCTGCTCACCATGACAGCTCATCCAAATTCTAAAGCAAACTGGTAGAAGAACTTTGTAATCCTTTTTCTTTTCAAATTGAAAGAAAAATAATTTCCTTTCTAGAGGTGTTTTGTTGGAGTCTAAGTGGGAAAGGCTGAGAAGTTACTGAGCTTTTATTGTCCTCTTAAAACTGCCCAGTCATGTTGTTAGAATCCTAGCTAGCCACCAGCTAGACTGTAAGAATTGACAGTGTGGGCAAGATTGTTAGCTGAATGGAAACAGGTGCCACTACAACCATAGGTATAGAAAGAGCCCTTAACTAACATGAAGAAGTAGTATATTTTCAACATGTAAGTATTAAATACTTAATGGCTACAAAATGTTTGTTAAAGGAAAGAACTCAGAAGGCAATTATATAGATTTGCTTTTTGGCATATGCCACTTAAAAATTGTGGGACCCTTAGGCATGCTGAATAACTTCTCTGTGTTTAGTTCCTTTGCTATACACAGAAGAGGAGTGCAGAGGTGCCTTCTTCCCAGAATGTTTACAGAGATTTAATTAGTTAATATTTACAAAACACTTGAAACTGTGCACACACACATTCTGCCTAAGGATTTATTATGAATTGCCTGTCCATTGCTGGCTAATGTGCCAGACTCTGGGGTGAAGCCTTCATGTTTGCCTATTAAAGAAGGTATACACTATGGATTTTTACCAAATACAAGGTTTAAATGGCCTTTGAATTTATAGATCTAAATGTAAAACTTTCAGAAATATATTTAGCTTTTTGTGTAAACACCACAGCTAAGTACTTCACCCATGCTTTCTTTAGGCAACAATAAGCCAGTTTGGAAATCTGGGATCTGAGATCTGATCTCAGTTTAGACAAACCATTTAACTCTTCATGCCCCAACTGCTTTCTGAAGAAATGCAATAAAAAAATGCTGGCTTGACAAGGAAGTCATAAGGTAAACATGAGATTATATTTATAAATTCTGAGTGTTTGCCAAGAGAGGCACCAGTTAATGCAAATTGTGATTATTAACAACACCTCATATCCCACTGGAGGCTGCTTTGCACATTATTATCTTATTAAATGACTAAGGCCAATCTAAAAATTACAGCGTTAGGGGTTGGATCATTAGAACCAAGGTGCCAGACAGCCTCTTGCAGGAAAGTGGTTGGGAAGGCGCCACAGGACACTGCATTCAAACTCAGGTGGTAGAGGACCAATGCTTTCTGCCTGTGAGGCAAGTCTAAGCACTTCCCCAAATCTGGTTCCCTCAGGTTTCTGTCTATGAGGCAATCCACAGGAACATAGCCAGAAGATTGGAATAGTGTGTTTCCTACCTAGAGTTCATTAGACACTTCAAATGCACCTCATGGACTGGAACTCAATGACTTTAATATTCCAACTGTCCTGTTTTTTCTGGAGTGTACACTAGCTGACAAATACTTGTGGAAATTAATAAGCTGAGATATGCATATTCCTAAGAAATTCTATTACTTCTGGGGGACAGTCTCTTCCCAAAAAAATGCTACATACAAAATAATACAGGTAAGCCAGGTGATTGTAGGTGATGCACAGATAAATATTTTATGCAAGACATAGATGGGCATGTGTGTACATAAAACCTAAATATTATACACAAAACCATACCTTTATAAATAAAATTACTTAGGTTCATGTTTGTACTTGAAGATGTTTGCCTGTGAAAATGGTTTGGGCTTAAAAAAAAAACTAGGCCATTAACAATAATAGAAATTATAACTGAAGTTAAGGACACAACATCTTGGAATAATGAGAGCATCCATTTTGTGTTTTCAAATTTTTGAGTGTGGGATTTAGACCCTAGAGCAGCAGTTAGAAAAAAATGATTTCTTCCATCTGGACAAATTGCCACTGTTTGGGAACGACTTTTACATACTTTCAGTTATTTTCAGGTCAAGCACAGTTGTTGCTGTTTAATAGACAGAGAAACAGATTTACTGTCTTTGAAATATTGTGCAATTGCAATCTGGCAAGAAAGCTCTATGTGCATATGCTGTAATGTTGTTTAGGGAAAGAAATCATATGCTGAGTGGTTCCCACAAAGTAGAGAACTGTTTGCTGAAACCAATGGAGACCTACTTAACTCTTTGTACACTGACATATCTACTTTGTTTCCAGACTGTAGAAGAATGTGGGTCCAGGAAAACCTGCCTTCACCTGAATCCTGGAGGGGGCCAGGAGGCCCCTTTTAACTATAGCTCCCATTAACTACACCACATAATTGCCATTTGTTGAGGCCAGAACCCCAGGCTTCTCTACATGTATCAGTTGGTTATTAGTTGTGTCTGCCTCTACTAACTTCCAGGGTGAAATGGCCTCTCCAATAGCCCAGAGCAGGTTTCCCAGAAGTAACATTTGGAAAGTCTTTGCCAGGCTACATTCAAAACAACCAGGGGAGGGTAGAGTAGCCCAGTGAGTAAGCCTTAGCACAGTTACAATGACATCCAACTAATAGCACCGTGTACCCCAGCACATGTACAGTGTACAGATACACATACACACACACACACACATACACAAACACACACACAAAACATGGCATATTTCAAGGAGTAGCAATTTGAAAAAATACATAAGGACCCCTTCTCAAGTAACTGAAGATTAAAAGCTACTATTTTTAGAATAAATACATAGATAAAATATGAATACAGGTATACATAGAAATACATAAATATGCAAATATAATATGTATTTAAACATAGGTATAATTATAAGCATTTGGAAAAATATTTTGCCCCAGTTAATGGAAAAGATTTTTGTTCAAAGGGTTCAAAACACAATTTCTCCTTTCACACAGCCTGTACTCTTGGGCTTTGACATAAGAAGGAAGAAAGAATTTTTACAAAATATGAAGTTGTCCTCCTGGCATATTCCCACTTTGTCCTGAGACAATCTGAGCTAAAAAGTACATTTCATCAAGGCTAGAAGTATCGGCTTCAATAAATATGAATAGAAAGAGGGAAGAGGGTAAGGAACTATGGTGCCAGGAAACAAGGGTCTATGTTTAACCTTTAGGAAACTTCAGATGGGTCTTTATCAGAGGATGCTGATTGTGTGCACAGCCCTCATGCTGAGAGATATCAATATGAACATTTGTGGCAAGCGAAGGAGAAAAGAAAGGAAGGAGAAGTCTGAAGACGTGTAGTTTGTTTTATGACTTCCCTGATTTCTTCCCGTAGCACCTTCAAGGAGGTGTCATCCCAAAGCTCTTAGCATAACTAAGCATTTTACAGAACAGAAAGTGCAGGCACTTCGAATCTCCTTCTGCATGACACGTATTTAATTGGAAAAATAATAGGATAGAAATGAAATTGATATTTACTATCACTGCCACAGAGGCTTGTCCTAGAAAAGAAAATTCAGTTTTCAATAACCAAAGGCTAAATACAAAAAAGAATTCTAAATTAAAGCTAGAAAGAGCTGAACTGTTCAGCCTTGCCTACAATTGGAGGTGGAACCTCTCTCTCTCTCTCTCTCTCTCTCTCTCTCTCTCTCTCTCTCTCTCTCCCTCCCTCCCTCCTACAAACTACAAATAGCAGAAGACAGTGATAGTGTGATGCATAATCTTCAAGTTCTTAAGGAAGTCCATATTCATGGCTTATTTTAAAAGATAAAATGTCCATCATATTAAATAAAATACATGCCAAATAACATGTAGTTCTATTCGGCCTTGCATTAACAACCTAATTATAGCTGTAAAATAATTCAGTGTGGAACCATATGCTAAAATATGATAACTGATACTGTATGGCTTTGAAAAAAACAAGTTGTGTTTCTCAGTGTCTCTTTCAGTCACTGTTGATCTGTTGCCTTTGGGTTTTGAGTCAGAGGCCATAAAATTCATCCTCGTTATAGACTATGACAAATATAGTAATTCCTCTTGTTGGCATTTTCTTGTAGACTTTCATTTCTCTAAGGGAAATAAAAAACAGTGAATAAGTTCCCCAGAAGTTGAGACCGTGAATCTTCTGCTCATTTCAGTCTAGCTCAGTGCTGGGCTCCTGGCTCCTGGGTTTCTCTTAGATGGTATATGACCATTGTTGAGGTACCCATGTTAAAGGACAGGGTCCAATTGTCTGGAGCCATTTGCCTTCCTAGTTAGATATTTCCAGCTTGGCATTCTGTGGTGAATCCAGTGCCTGGTACAGGAAAGGTAATGGAACCAGGAAAAGAGAGATAATGAACAGACTGCCTGAGTCATCCTGGAACCTACCTCCCTTTCCGGGTAGATGGCTCAGCCATTACAAGCTTGGCTCACAATCAGAAATGTAAGTGGGGCAATGGATGGACTACAAAGCCAAGTGCTACAGCCCCCAACAATACCTTCTCGGTCTCTCCAGCATCATTGTCCTCAGTGGCCACAGTGGAACAGCCCTCTTCTGTGTTAGACTGCATATGAATATGACTTCAAATTTACTGACCTTTGGCAAAGTCCTTATTTTCTGTAAATCTGTAAAATGAAGGTATGGGTTAGCCTTCTTAGAGTCTGTGCTATGGATTGAACAAAAAGATAACTGTGGTAGTTAGGCAGCTTCTGGCACTGAGCACTGTTAATGGTCATTTATTTATTTGCTCATCTCATGCTGACCTGTTTCAAAAGTAGTCATTCCCAAGACAGAGGATGATACTACATATCTGCCGATAGTGGCCACATGGGTGACAGCCACGTTGTTTGTGTCTTGTGTTTGATGGCAGCACCTTGTTGGGTTTCCTGTCACTGACAGATGAACGCAACTACAGAACTCTGGTGCTCAGGATACTGTGTAAAATTAAATGGAAGTAAAATCAGATGCAATTACAACCCATTCAATTTCTTATTATTGTTTTAAGTGGAGAGAGAGTTTTAATTATGCTGGCCCAGGCTGGCCTCAGACTCAAAATCCTCCTGTCTCCGGAGTGTAGGAATGACATGCACACATCCCCATGCCTACCTGCAATTAATTTTTCCATGTACTATTCTTGATGCGTCCTAATGTTATTCTAGGCTCTGTGACTTGAAAAGAACATGGGCCATAGTGGAATGTGTGGAAGGGTATTTAATTCTTAATAGACCTAATAACTGTGAACCTGGCTTTCAGAAAAGAGCTCCCCCCCACTCTAGGACCTAAGCCACAGGTGTACTTGATGACAGAGCTATGTTACAGCCAGAACTATATGGAGAGTGTCCTAGGAAGTCCATTTCTTTCTGTCCTTATGGACGATGCCCAAAATCAAACCAAATTTACTTCATAACATAACTCCTGACAGCAGGGGCTTCTAACTGGCTTCTTGTCCTCAGTTTTCTCCCCTCAGATCCAATCTCACAACAGCTAGGGTGAAAAACACAAACCAGGCAGTTTCCTCATGTGTTCTCTTCCGTTCGAGAACCACAGAGAGGCTAGTGAGGAAGAACTCCAGGAGCTAGCCCTGTCTGCTTCTTTGAATATGTTACCGTAGCTCATGCTTGGCAAATTACACTTCTTTCTGTGCTGCATTATGCCACATGGCTTTGATTCTCCACTTTTACTCCTGGCCTGTGAGGTAAGTCTGCATCCCAGAGTCTCGGTTCATGAAAAGCAGATTATCTAAAATCTGTGGCTGCTTCTTAGAGATGAGCAATGAATGTACAAAACATATAGCTCCCAGTATATACAGTAAGTTTTCAACATATTTAACTATTTTATCAGTGTTAACTATTTCTAAGACATTATCAGGCATAAGTTTTCAGGCAGTTTTCTTATACTTGCTTCCACTTTTACAAGCCGCATTACACATTCAAGTGGTTCTTAACCTGGGTATAGTGTCTATGATATAATTCTATTATATTTGAGCTACACTCAAAACAAAGCTTCAGACTGTGACCCTCCTAAAGATAGGGACTTAGGAACTGCCACACTGAGCATCTGAAATTGTGCATAGCACCAACTGAGTGCTGTGTTTGGTTCTGTCCAGTGAGTGGACAGAGCCTAGAGAAAATGACGGAGATATGAAGGAGCCTGCTTGCATTTGGCATAGGGAAGGGATGCTTCCAAGGTCATCACTGGGAATCCAGTTGAGGTGATAGACTGGTATGTGATCAAGTGGTCAGATGACAGACAGAATTGTATCAAAGGAGACTGAGCACTAGGTTGCAGACTTAAGCACTGAGCAGTAAGCCTATTATTCTCCAGGCAGCATCTGCCTGTGTCCTTCTGAAATATCTCTGAATTCATTCTTTCTAGAATTGAGACAAGAGAAAAGATATAGAACAATTTACCACTACAAAAAGGCATTCATAAAAGGCCTGTAAATCAACACACCATTCTATACTCCATTAACATGTTTTTGTGTTTCGAAATCTTATGGAAAGGATGTATTCACTTTTTTAAAATTCTACCTGAGTGACCTATGGTGAAAGGGACATCTTGTTAATGTGTCCCAAATCATACAAATTTTTAACTATGAGGGAAAAAAGTGTGAAATGCCCTACAGACCTCTGAGGGTACCAGCATTAGCCCCAACCATATGGAATAGAGAAACAAAATTAAGATCAGTGGTTGCAAGCCTCCTTCTCGCTGGTAAGCTACAAGGCTCACAGGCATATGTGATGGGCAAGTTTGATTGAGGGCCTTTTTCATGTGATCAATAGAAAGAAAACAAAGTCTGACAGAGAGAAAGGCACGAAGTTTTGAGACTGCCTCATGGTTATTGTTACTAGGGAAACCAGTTCTTTATTATTCATGTGTTCAGCCGCTGGCCCCGTGAAACCTCTGAGGCCGAGGAAGCATCGAAGATGGTGCAAGGGGAAAGAAAGAATGAAAACCATGCAGAAAGATGGGTAAGCTGTTTATAAAGGTGTCAGTGACTTAGCCCTTAACTGTGCTTCCCAGTGGCTTTCAGAATGAGATCACAACCAGATTCAAATGATGCAATGTGTGATCAGGTCGTGCCATCACTGCTTGCGCTGTCATATTCACATATTCTCTACTCAGAGCAATGAAGAGCTTCTTTGGAGACAAAGATTTTTGAAATCTAGTTCCTTTTTAAAAACAGGCATTGCTTGATGCAAAAAAAAAAAAACCTCCCCTATTGAGGACAGTTTATTTTTATTCTAAAGTATCTTTCCCTTAATGTTTAAAGAAGGTGGTAGGTGCAGATGCATCCCCAGTGACCTCATGAATGACATTTCTTCTGCTAGACAATAGGTGCTTCTGTTATTTTCTGAACACTACACCTAATATATGAAAGAAAGCAATATTACAGAAATCAGAATTCAAGAGGATACCTTGTAACTCAATATTCTATGGTCGCTGATCAAATAATGAGCAGCACAGGTACCAAAATGTGAAAGAGCCAAGCCAGGGAATTTAGAACTCCAAGTCACAGATCAAAGATTATCTGAGTTAAAACAAACAAACAAGCAAACAACAACAACAACAAAATCCCATGAAAAATCAGGTAAATATGAATCCACTTCCCATCGCCATGTTATATTTTTGAACTGCAACAAAATGCCTGTGTGTTGGGAGTGGGGGTAGTTTGGCAGAATCCATCCAAATCCAACAGGATCTGGTTCTGTTGCTTCTGAGCCTATGTACAGTAGAGCAAGGCATATCCTATGGAGCATCTGGCTCACTGTGTATTAGACAGATGTTAGGAGAGAAGGATGTGGAAGGAAAGGGATAATAACAAACTTCATCCTTCAAAGGAAGGTATACTTCCAGTAACATATCTCTTTCAGTTAGGCTCTACCTCTTAATATTTTGTTAATTATAAAGTTATCAATGAAATCAAAACAACTTTGGGATACCACCTGACACCTGTTAGATTGGCTAAAATAAAAGACACAGATGACAGCCTATGCTGGAGAGAATGCAGAGCAAGAAGAACACTCCTCCATTGTTGGTGGGAGTGTAAGCTTGTTCAGCCACTTTGAAACACAGTATGGCGGTTTCTCAGAAAACTGAGAATCAATCTCCCCAAGGACCCAGCAATACCACTTCTGGGTGTATACCCTAAAGATGCACAGTCATACTCCAAAGGCATTAGCTCAAGTATGTTCATAGCAGCATTATTTGTAATAGCAAGAACCTGGAAACAACCTAGATGTCCCTCAACTGAAGAATGGATTAACAAACTGTGGTACATCTACATAATGGAATACTACTCAGCAGTAAGAAAAAATGATATCCTAAAATTTGCAGGCAAATGGATAGATTTGGAGAATCTCCTCTTGAGCGAAGTATCACAAACCCAGAAAGATAAGCAGGGGATGTATTCACTTATTAATGGACACTAAACAAACAAACAAACAAGAAAAAATCAAAGCATGCCCAAGCTGCAAGCCACAACCACTGAATAGCTTGGGATCTGAAACACCCTGGACTGACACCTTGGATCCCACTCCACCTATAGGAACACCTGACTCAGTCTTTTGGTTGCAGGAAGAAAACTGGGTCTGCCAGGAGTGGAGACTGAACTAAGCAATATTGGGACAGTGGGATCATGGGACCACCTGCCGCCCGGGGGTGGGGTGGGGGGGATGGGGAGTTGTGGAGAAGAGAGAATGACCTGATCTGTTGGGAGGGGGAAGGACCTTGAATAAGGATATACAGGATAGAAAGTGTGACTTCTTTGTTCATAAAAATAAGAATAAGAATAAGAAAATAAATAAAAGAAAAACAAAACAAAGTTACCAATGAGTTGTGCTCATTTGTTTAAAAAGTAAGTATCCCTATGATTCAGTCACATTTCAATAATGTCACCAGCTGGAGGGTTAACATATATGGCTTTTGGAGGAACACATCATTTTCAAAACATAACACCCTGCTCCTTCCTATCAATCATTAAACGAATGCACAATGATGTTTATAATTGAAGTTGTGTCTGACTAGCAATTTTTCTTTTAAGAATCTGGTCTAGGGGATAGCTGAGAACTACAAAATTATCTAAACTAAAATGCTTGTTGAGTAAAAATGATAGTGATCTTGCCCCTTCATCTGTGGCCTCTAAGGCCAAGAAGAAATCATTTGATATTCCAGGGGTTAGCTCCTGATTTGTGCTTACTGATGTCCACTAAAGCAAATACATCACTCTTAACAGCTTGTTAATGTTTATGTCACTCTGCAGCAGGATGTGGTAAGGGGTATAAAAATTAGTATGATGCAGCCTTTGAATTCAACAATTTGATGGATGGTCCATAGCATTAAAGTATAAACATAAGCTAATGATATCCTCATTTAACATTTCAAATGTTGTCATATAAGCCAAATTACCCTGGCTCTTGCCCAACTCTTCAGCTTCATCAGCTTGGGTCTCTTGTCCATTCCACTTCTATCCTGGCTTCATTCAATTTGCTTTCACCTCCTCCCATCAGTTAGAGCTCAGTGAAAATGCTCCCTCCCAAGGAAGTTTACCCAAATCCCCAGATCAAGTTCCCTGCTAGGCCTTCTCACTGTAACCTCCTGTTTCTTTAGTTGCAGAAGTTGTAATTTGGTTGTGCACTTTAGAGTCTATTTGAAACTCTGTGAATTTGCCATTAAAGCCAAAGTTTCATGCTGGCTGAAGCTGAGTGAACTTATGTTCATGGCTGAGTCTTCAATACCTGTAAAAGGTCTTACTTAGCACGCAGCTGACACTTTATAAATATTTGTTAAATTAATACATACATGCCCACAAGGACCTAAGTTAGAAGGGGAGAGAAAGAAGATCGGCACACCAAGAGCTCTTAAATGATGTCACTGCACTATGGTTGTTTCTTCCCCCACACGTTTTCTGTAAACATATGCCTCGCATACAAAGTATTTCAGGAACGAATTTAAAAAATGGATGACTGATAGAATGAATCAATGCAAAACCGTCTCTCATTCACTTTTGTTTACGTAAGTCTATTTTACATCAACAGAAAAGTTTAAAATACATTTGTTTGTGTGTGTCTACCACAGTCTTGTGAAAGATGGGTAAAAATACAAATGCACACATAAGACAAACACAAAAAAACCAAGGTTACCGGAGCTGGGTAGTCAACTTGGTGGTTCAAGTCCTTGCCAGGCAAGTTTGGTGACTAAAATTCAGATCCTCCAAAACCCACATCCACATTGGATGGGAAGGATGATCTACCTGTAATTCCAGCCTTGGAAAGAGGAGATAGATGATTCCCAGAGAAAGCCGGCAAGGCAGACTAGCTATATAGACAAGCTCCAGATTTGGCTGAGAGACCCTGCCTCAGTGAAAAGGAAGAGTGAATTGAAGATTTCCATCCTCAGCCATGGGCCTTACATGCATGTGTACATTCATTTATACACAGTGTGTTCCCTCCATATACAGAAAAAGTGAGGAAATGGGAAAAAAATCCCAAGATGCAGCTAAGAGACAAATATCTCTATGTCATTTTTAGGAAAAACAATTATTGAATATAGGAGAAAGCAGAGCAGGATTTAAGAGTACTGGGTGAGACTTGTGTCTCATAGAGATAGTGGATATCCTCGTTGTTCTGTGAGACACAAGTGTTTTAATTGAACTGGTTTCATCTCTAGAAAGGTTTAACTACCTGTCTGCACAAAGCTTGTTGCATACTGCTTCTACAGCCTCTCGTTTCAACTCCTCAGAGGCTTATGTACTGACCTTGCAATGCTTGAAAATAAAACAAAATAACTTCTTTGGATATGTTCAAATTCAGTTGGGGCTCTTTTGCTATTTGTTCTATCATTTAGTTCACGAAGAAGAGGCTTTAATCAAAGATTAGGGAGTTCTAACCCTAACCCTAACCCTTGAATAAGGATATACAAGGATAGAAAGTGTGACTTTTTTGTTCATAATAATAATAACAATAATAATAATAATACAAACAAACAAAGAAACAAAGATTAGGGAGTTCCATCTTCTCTCCTAAATCTCCATCTCTATTCCCCAGTCCCACACTCTCCCGGTGTCCGAAGTCTATTTTGACCCTTCTTTGTGTGTGTTTTATGACAGAGTCTTTCAAATTTCCCCTGTTCTCTCTCCTATGACAAATGTGGATAGATTCACTCCCTGTTTTCTTTCAGGACAGTTAAACAGCTATAAACATTCTGGTACCAGAGCTCATGTCATGGAGCCACTTTATGCCACTGATAGGTTTAGAAACTCTCCGGATAGGTGCAGTGAGGTAAGTTCATTAATCATTAATAAAGATGGGCAAACTTACTTATAATAACCAATCCCAATTGGCATGTCTAATAATATAATATTATGTTAGTATCATAATGTGTTTTAATGAAGATTAATGAACCTGAGGAAAGGTTACCATAGAAGAGGAAAATGGGACATTACAGAAGTTATGACAATTTAGAAAAAGGATGCTGTTAAGTACACAATCATAGATTCAAAACATTATTTGAAATGTTCTCATCAAAGACAAGCTTTGACCACTGGTCTTCCTCTTGCTGGAATCAGGTGACACATTAGCTTGTTCAAATTATGCCGTCATGAACAAAGCTTTAGAGAGAGGAGACAGCAGTTGTGACATGTTCATGTGTTATCCTGGTAGATGAGCAGAAAAGAAGTGGTGACGTCAGTAACTGTGGTTTTCCTAAGTATAAATAAGTCTGTCCTGGTTGTTCCAATTCCAAGAATTTTAACTAACAACAAATACTAAATATTTTACTTCTGGAAGATGAAAAAACAAAACAATAATAACAATAACAAAAATCCAACCACCTTTGTGGAAATTTGCCTCTAATTTCTTACTTACCACATGACAACAGCAAAGTAAATACTTGTTGCCACTGGCGAACCTCTTAGTTATGGGATTTGAGTAGCAATATTGTTGATAATCAGGAAGGGAAGATAACCTGTTCAATCTTCAGAGTAATCATAGACTGCCGATTACTACAAGTGCTCAGTTTTTGAAACATCTGTATGGGTCATTCTATGCTGACTCTACCACAAATGTTAAATGTGGAGCAAATACAAGCAACCTCAGAGATTTCAAATTCTAAATAAAACACAGATTCATACCAACTGATATATTTGGGGATTTCACATGTTGTGGGGTGTTAATTTTTGTTATCAACTTCACATAACCTAGCATTAACCTGGGACGAGGGAACCTCAATTGATGGATGCCTAGACCAAAATGGCTAGTGGTCATTTCTGTAAGAGACTGTCTTGATTGATGATTGCTGTGGGAGGGTCCAGCCCACTGTGGGCTGCACTCTTCTTAGGCAGGTGAGTCTGGGCTGTCTAAAGCTGTCTGATAAGCCAGTGAATGAGCCTATAAGTAGCATTTCTTTGTGGTTTCTGCTCCAGTTTCTGCCTGAGTTCTTGCTCTGACTTTCCTCAATGTTGGATTGTTGTCTGGAAGGGTAAGTTGAAATAAACCTTTTCCTCCTCAGATTACTTTTGGTTAGTGTTTTATCACAGCAACAGAAAACAGATTAGAATATGTGGATATGAGTATTTTGTATATGGGATCAGTATACATGACTTGTGATCAACAAGTGATTTGTACATCTTTGTAACATGATCACAAATTCTATTAAAAGGTAAGGTCTCACTCTTTCCTTTAAAGACAATCTGGCCACAGTAATTTTTAACAAGCTAAATTCTGCATTATAAAAAGCAATGTTGTCTTGTCTGTATATGGATAGTGGTTCCCTGAGTCTCTGTCATCATTATTCAGCTAACCTGAAGCTATAGAGCTTAGGTGACCCTAAGGTGATGTTATATTACTTCTCAACTGGGTGACTTTCTAAGATAAGGTACCAATGATAGCACAGTCTTAGCCACCATCAGATTTCAGCCCAATTTTACTACATGTTGTAACTCACAACCATCTAGATAAAGTCCTTATAAGCACATTGAAAATAGGAGATAATAAATGTGTGTTGTAAGACACTAAATGTGGGAGGTGTTCTGCTCCATAGAAATGGACTGGTAAGTGCAGGCTTCATTGAGGCTCCTCATTCAGGCCCCTTCTGTCCCTAGTTTGAGACTTCCACTGGACTCTAGGCCATATTTCCTCAACTTGAGTAACATGAGCCTTTGCATTTGTTAATCTCTTTTGAGATTCTAATTTTTTCTGGATTTTTCCTGATGTCTAGACCATTTTTGCCTCACAAGACCCCAGTCTACATCCAGGCTTCATTTTCAATTTATGCAAACAGCTTGTCTTTTCTTTGATGTTCAGACTGTACATAATGGGGAAAATATAGTAGGCTTTCAGAAAAATGGGAATTAAGCTTACAGAGATCCTTTCATAAACTTGGAGAGGACTCCTAACTTGGACTTTCAAAACTCACCATGTGGGAAGGGGCAGATCACAGGAAAGTGAGATTCAGGTTCTCCAAAGTACAGGCAGGGCCTAGGCAATGCTAGTTTGGTGCTGCCACCCACCAAGTCTGGGATAGGTTCTGAGTCTAGTGCTCAGTGAAATAATTAAGACAGCTCAGCTAGAGACAGTCTGTCTTTATGGGATGGCCGGGGGTGCGATGGTGGATCTTCTATTGGGCCATTTACTGTTGCTACAACTCTGAGAAATTGCTGCTTGATTTCCACTGTTGTTAAATTTGGAAGCATTCCATTGTCATTTCTGAAAAACATTACTGTTCTAATAAGGCCTCTTGGAGTCTTGAAGTAACCCTCAGAGGGTAGATAATTTCCCTTAGTTAAGCCACAAACACAAAGGAGTCCATTCACAGTCTCTGTCCCAGAGTTTGAATATGAAGCTGACATCATTGTCATTAGTAGTTCAGGGATTTATTTTGTGGCTGCAGTGGCAGCATTTGCATTACATTTCTACAGTGCAGCCTAACCCCCAAAGGGCCAGATTGAGATGCCAGCTGCACCACATACTAGCATAGTGACCTTGAACTTAGTAATTCATCACTCAGGCCCTAATGGAGGCTTAGAGTGTAGGCATGCACCAGGCTTCCCAGTGAGCTCTCCCTTCCAACAAAACTGCAGCTGGCGGTCAGAGCCTCAAAGGAGAAAGCACCAATTTAGTCCATATGCAACTGCAGGTCAACATGGCCTGAATATCATGATTAATATATGACTAAAACTCAATCACTAGAGAGGCCAGTAATGGGGATCCTTCAGAGAACACAACATTGCTTCACTATTTTTGTAGTGATTGAAAGTATGAAGCCTCATCTGAATATGGACATAAAGACCAAAGGTACAGCCTTCCTCCAGAGCTCCAGCAGAGTAAATGTATCAAAATCCATGTAACTATGACATTCAGAGTCAAGGCCTGATGTTTAAGTAGTGCTTTCCTTACTTCATAAAAATGAGAAGGAACTGGGAGCTATATATTTCTGTTTGGCTTTGTGAACATACAGGGAAGACTCTTGCCAGTAAGCTCCTCTCTGTGTTTTCTGTGTGCCTAAAGCAAAATTCTCAGTACTGCAAATATCTGGGGAGCACAGAATTATGCTAGATATAAGCTATAAAAATAAAATGAGTAAGTCTAGGTAGACTCTCTCCCCCCCCCCCACCTTGGAGCTTGGTGTACTGAAGTGCATCAGAAAAGTACTGATCTAAAGGACAAGAAGTGATGTGTGTGTGTGTGTGTGTGTGTGTGTGTGTGTGTGTGTGTGTGTGTGTGTGTGTGGTTATGGGAAAAATCTGTGCAGGAGGCCCTGCATATATTTGTTATTTTAAAAATTGAGAAACACATTGAATTATAACACTTAGCTTTGGTATAGAGAATTCAGAAACCTCAGTATTTCTTCTACAGAACTCTGGAGTTGAGGGTGAATTAATTGGAGTGAAGGAGGTCATGGCCGCTCTTGTGACTCTGTGTTTACTTTTTCTTTCTGCCAGAAAACCCTGCCTATGTTTCCTTGGAGACTTTCTTACGTCTTTTCCAAGGCAGTCTTCCTTTTCTCAGCCCCAATCCCAGCTCTGGAACCTAGGAAAGATATCAGATCTTCTCTAGCATGTCTGTACTTTTATCCATATCCTTGTGGCATGAACTCAATGTCTGTGCAGTTATTTTTCCCACGGAGGCTGAAGGCAGGGCAACTGTTTCCTCAGTTCTTTGCCTGCTGAGCCCAGCTCAGGGGCAGACTCCCAGGACGTCTTTGAGAGATGTTTGGAGAATAACACAGAGCCATCTTAACCAGGTGACAGTCCTTGAAGTAGAGTCTTGATCATGTCATTTTTTTGCTGGGCAACCTAAGATTAAATTCCTACCTTTTGGTATCTGAATTCTGGCCCAGTTAACATCTATTTTATACATTTCCTCAGCTGAGCTCCTTAATGTCTCCCCAAGTATCCCACACTTCTAGTGTGTTTCTTTTTCCTTCAGCTTAGCATGACTTTCTTTTCTACCTCAGCAGATTCTGCTAAGATGGTAGCACCTTGCTGAAGATCAGTTTGGATATTTCCTTCAGGAAGTCTTCCCAGGTAGCAGGTTCCTTTCTTTTGTTATTTTATTTCAATCACTCTTCTGTTTTATTCTTGTGAATTTATTTATTTCAGCAACATTTATAAAAAGCTAAGCTGGATCAAGTGTTACTCTAGGATGTAGACATGAGAAGATGAGAAAGGACTACAATTCGCCATTAAAGTGGAGCCAAACACATAGACACATGAAGTTATAATAAAATGGAAACAGTGCAACAGTAGAGATGCCCAGAATTTACCTTGTCACTATTCATCAGTGCTTGAAACTGGTTCCTGCATTTGTTTGTTTGTTTATTTGAAATGTATGCGATTCAAAAGATAGCTGCCTCTATGCACTCTGCCACTGAGCAATGTGTCCCAACTCCCATGTTTTGCTAATTTTAATCATTATTATTTTTGAAGTGTTATTTTCAACCTATTTCCAACACTTCGAATATATGGGATACACAGCAGACTCTAATTGCTATTTATCTAATACATTGTATAACACAGTCTTCTACTCTTTCCAGTTAGTTCATATTTATGTCTTGTTCAAAGTCTGTAAAAGGCCTTTTTTGGTTATTTATGGTTCCATGTTGCCCTTTCTTCTTAATCAAATGGCTTCCAATATGATCATAGTACACAAAGATCAGTTCTAAAGGCTAGAAGTGCCTAGGATATAATTCTCTGTCAGTGCATATTTTATTCCTTTACTACACTAACATTCTCTGAGGTTTCCCTTTTCTCAGGAAGAAAAATGATATTCCCATTTGGGTCTTACTTGAGTTCCACTATCTTTTAAATTTTGCTGACCATCTGCTATGCCCTAGGTACCGTTTCAGTCACCAGGACACAGAGATTCAAAAGAACTTGAATACTATCATTCTTGAAATGACGTGGGGCATGAGAGGGTGCAGTGCTGTGTTTTGGTAAAAACTCCAAGTCCAAGAATTCTAAGTGTGAATCTGGTCTTCTTGGTCATGATGAAGGCATATTTCAAAGTGATAATCTGGAATGAATAATGATTTTTATTAGTTAGGTTTATATCTGAAGGACTTAGAAACATGGATCTTCATTTTTCACTCTGATCCTAGGTCTTGCAAATGTTAGAGGTGGTCCTTCTCTGCCCCCTTACCAAGGCTGGCTCCTAAATCCCAGCTTCTTTACCTACAGTCTGTAACCCCACTTAGCATATTATAACTAAATGTAGGGTCTTGACAATAGTATTAGTTTCCTGAGCGTATGACCAAAAATTATGTCAAAAATATTCAGGAAATCCAAGATACCTCTGGCAGTGCTCATCTGTGTTATACTATATACCACTACAACCTTTGTTCTGGATGTATGTGCACTTTGTATGGCACATGCTGTCATGCTAATGATTAATGTTTTGAGACATATCTATACAACAAAATATACTGTTTTCACTATATACATAAAACTTTCTGCTTTGTAAGAGCCACATGGTTTTATCACGGAAAAGATAATTTTAAAAATCTGGGAGATGGTTTAGTGGTTAAGACCCCATGCTGTTTTTCTAACAGACCAGGTTTGGGTTGTAGCATTTATATGATGGTCAACAACTGTTTGTAACTCCAGTTCTAGAGTACCTGGTACCCTCTTTGTCTTCTTGAGAACTTCACTCCCATGGTGCACAGACACATGTAGCAAAACAGTCATACACATAAAAGAATTTAAAAAAATTTTTATAATTTGCTGCTATAATCACCATGTAAGTATAAAATGAGTACATTTAGAATGCATTGTGCTAAGAATATTTGATCTTAATAGTTTCTGTCCAAGTTGTTGATTTGAGTTTCATGAATAAAAGCTACATTTTGCCTTGCAATTAGGGCAGTGGTTCCTTTCCCGAGGTGGTACTGATCTTAGCACTGGCAATAGTAAAATCAAAATACTGAGATCTGAAAATCATTGAAGATGTTCTGTGTCCCATAATATCATATTTTTGCCAAAATTTAATTTTCTCTGTAAAAATCACAAAGCATATCCCTTTCACTAGCATGCTAATTTCCTTTTGTTTTACTAAAAGGTAAACTTAACTTTATACCAAAATTCTTTTTCAATTAAAACATTTTAACACTATGCAGTAGCACACGCATCATGGGCTACATTTGGATATCAGAGCATAACTCCATGGAGTTAGTTTTCTCCTTCCACAGTGTGCATTCCAGGGATCAAATTCACTTGGTTGCATCTACTTTTATCAGCTGAGCCACCTCTCCAGCCCTAAAATAAACTTATTTATGATGTACTACGAGCAAATGTTTGGTTTGTATACCTATTTTATATACTTTTATATAAGAGCACTGTAAAACTTTCTCACCTAAATGGGATGGCAAATAAAAAGGGTTTAGGAAGCTCTTATTTAAGTAGTATATTCTACATGGTGAACAGATAGGAAGACTCACTGTCGTTCCCAAGAGTGAAAAAGTTTACTCCACTCTAAACCAGGATTTAAAGATTTCTTTGTTTTAATTTTATTTGCATGAATATTTTGCTTATTTGTATATATGTATACATGTGTGTACCTGTTACCCAAAGAGGCCACAAGAAGAGCCATATCTCATGGAACTGGAGTTACAGATGGTTATGGGACTCTGTGTGAGTGCTAGGAACTTGTCCTCTGTAAGAACAGCAATTGCTCTTTATTACTGAGCTATTTCAGTCCCTATACTTACGCTTATAAATTACCTTTTAAAAATCAAGATGTTTGTATGTGACATGCGGCAATTATATGAAACCCAAGTTTGAGTGTGCAAGCTATCTCATCAGAACGCTGCAAAGTGTGTGTGTGTGTGTGTGTGTGTGTGTGTGTGTGTGTGTATGTGTGTGTGTGGTGAATGGCCACTTTCACACCACAATGGTAAACTGGGTAGCTGTGACATATTGAATTGACTGGAAAGTCAAAAGTTCTGACTCTCTGGCCCATATAGAGAAAGTGCTACCTGTCTCTACAATAGACCACAGACCAGAGCAAAGACAGTGTAGCAGTTCCCACGCTGGCTGTCCAATACAGTCACATGTTGAGCTCCCAGACAAATCAGTGCCAGGTCCCCACCCTCAATAGTTCTGGAACAAATTGGTTTGGGATAAAGGTGTTTCCAGAACTTTCTGGTAATTCCAAAAAGAGACTGGATTAGCAAGTGACTGCAAGGGCTCTGAATCTCTCTAGTGCTTGCCAAGAGAGTCATAGACCTATGTCTGCTTGGAGTGCAGTGGGTTACAGCCTTTCTTCGGAGGAAGCAAAGCAGTTACTGAGGCTGAACGAGAGAGAAATTGTTTCTCTCCATGGTGTTATTTGTGGAGTTTGGTTTTGAACTTCTCTCTTTGTCCTTGAACTGGTAGTTCAGACTTCTCAGGGCTGTGTACATGTGTCAGGCAGGGCCCTTTAGGCAGCACAGCACACACCTTTGTGGGAATCCCTGTTGGGTTACTTTTCAGGGTACACCCCAACAGGCGACCCTTACTCTGTCTTTGCAGTATGCTGTCTATAATTATTGGTAATCTCACAGGGAAAGAAGAGAAAGACAACTTTATCAGAATTCCATTCTCAGCTAGCTCTGTTAGCACCATTGGTACAGGATGGCTCTGGGCTGCAGGGCTGCTCTGAGCTATTATTGTGCTTGGCTCCTTCGCAGCATGACTTGACACAGACAATACAGCACACAGAGAGCAGGAAGGATGAACAGTAAATACGAGGCCTTGGATTTTTTTTTTTTTTTAATCTTGTCAGTTTTTCCCTGATTTGTGTCTTTTATCCTAGGCCCTCTGCTATATAAGCGTCTCAAAGCTAATGCCCATAACGCCACCACCCACTGTTATCAGCAGGCTGCTGGGCCACTGTGAGGTTTTCGTTGCCATCATTTACAATGCCTGCCATTATTCAGCAACTGTATGTGTTAACGCAGTGGCATAAGATTGCTCCAACACCTTCTCCTCTGGTTTCTCTACACTCTGGAAGCCCAAAGCAATGACAAGAATGCTGTCCTCCAGACTCTAACCTCCTCAGACAGCATGCTTCACATCCTGCTAGAGATGGAACAGCCCCTGCTGAAAAAGAAGGAATGTTGGGTAATGATGAAACTCAGAATGTGCTTGACATCTCTGTCACCACTTTAAGAAAATAAAAAATATTTCTCAGATATATTTTTTTTGCCTTCTGTAGGTTCCAGTCCTCCTTCCCCCTTTGGTTTATTAAGAGTTCATGTGATTAAACCAATGATGGCAAGCAATCAGGCTTTACAATAAGCTAGCTGCTGAGGCTGCTGGGAATGACTCACAATCGAGGTCACATAGCTGTTTGGAAGGGAAAGATGACATTGTTTTGCTTCTTTGAAACGCCTCTCTAGAATACATTATTCTTTTTACATTTATGTGACTTTGGCTGCTTTCCATAGAAATTCAAGGATCCCCACATTGGCAAACTATCTCAACTACAGAGCTGATGATGTAACAACTGTCACAAATGAATTTGTCCTTAACACAGGTACCTCTGTGCTTTCCGGACAACAGTGGAAGCAGCTGGACTGAGCGGGCAGTGGCCTCCACTGGCTGTTCTCATGTGGAATACACTTAGGCTGAGAACTGTTTTCTTCAATTATGGAAATGTGGCTTTGTGGAAGACTTAACAGAAAACCCAGTGGCCACCAAAGAAGAAAGGAAGAAGAGCCAGCTCCTCTTGATATGTCAGGGTCTGCAGAGAGAAGTCTGGTGCCTGAGTCTTCTTACATGGAATGTAGCCTCACAAACAGTTTCAAATCAGCAAATATCCTCTGCATACTGAAAACTATATTTGTCATGACCCTTATTAATAACTTGTGAAATTATGTGGGCATGTTTGGGATTGTGACAAAAGGAAAAAGATGTACTTTCCAAGTTGTCAATATCCAAATATGGGCTTCCAGCACTGTCCTGCTTGCTTGGGCACAGGTAACTTCTAGGTGGTGTCACAGATATACACTAGCTCAGTCTCTGAGAACAGTATTAATTCTCCCAGAATGTCTACAGTCTTACAGAATGTCAGGGAAGGGCCACCCAGTCACCTCATATGGGAATATGTGTAAAGCCAGAGAAAAGTGAGTAAAATATTGATATGACTGCAATGAGCAAATAGAGATGTTCCAAATGTATGTGATCTAAGAAGAACATGTGGGAAAGTGAGCACAGGGTCAGGGGAAGCACTGTGGTTCACAGCCTGGGTTCATAGGGCCCCAGAGTTTCTACTAAATTTGGCCTAGCAGAGAATGAAAGGGGAAGACCAGGATTTCTAGAACTTTCCAGGACCTACTCATTCCCATATACTGCGCATTTGGTCTCTTATGTCACTCTTTCAGAAGAACTGTGTTGAGTCTTAAACTATATTGGACACACTTGAATATATACCAAGATGATATATGCAGGTTTGGCTATACTTTATTCCATATCATGTTACAGAAAACAACAATGATAGTTGACAAACCATTACATCCTTCATAATACAGACAAATTACAATTGGCAACAAATATGCAACATGTAGGACTCCATTCTCCTTGCTATGTGCCATGTTGAAGCATAATGAATATCTGAGGTACTGGCCCCATTAAAAAGTACACAACTCAGGGCATCATATAAACAAAGGGGGGAAAGGAAACAAAAAGAAACAAGGGAAACAACTGAAAGTCCACTCACAAAGAATGTATATTTTATATGTGCCTCTAATATATGCTGCTGTGAAAGGGTGCAGTGAGATCAGGAAATTGCTTATTTCATTTAAAATTTAAAAAATTTTCAGTTTGGTATATAAGGAAACGGAAGACTAACATACAGTTTCCTCTGTGTATAAGCCAGGAACAGAGAAGGAAGTTAGAAGTTATGCACAATTGTGCAGCATATTTCTATGTATAGGGGCAGGCAATGATCTACCCCAGTATGTACAACCCAAACATCCTCTTATATAACAGAAGATTACAAACCAGTAATATTCACAGATGAGTGTCTGCCGTGGACGCATACATAGGGTACTGATTACAGTAGCTGTCATATACACACAGAGGGAAGGGTACCAAGAGGTCCTGGTTTTCCTACATTGCACCAGGCTCCCTTTGAAACTTACCACTTGAGAGCTAGAAATAAATTCTCATCCTTGAACGGTAGGTAGACAGCTGTCCTTGCCTTATACCTCTAATTTTTTGCCTAGTACAGCAAACACATTTTTGCACCCTATGTATCTTGTTTTTCTTAATTAATTAAACTCTTCCCCTTAAGAAGATGGGAACTAGGTGCAATACTTCCTTTCCAAATACTGTGTGTAGTGAGGTCAAGTAGAGAAAATCATCATGCCAAGGTGTTTGTGCTATAAGTAATCTCACTAGGCATTCCAGCCCTTTCTCAATAGTATAATAACATGTCAATGAAAGCAGTCCATACTGATTTTCATGATGCCCTCAGAGAGGGCAGGAGAGAAAAGCAGGGGAGGGGGAATATGACTGTGCTGGGTTGTTGGGGGGGGGCAGACACTTTGGATTTCCTTCCTTCATGACAAGGACAGGAAAGTAAAACCCTTCTAAGCTGAGAGGTATGCCTGACTTGAGGCAGACCCCACACCAAGCAGTGTTATGTCTTACTTCCTAGCATAAGCTGTCTAGACAAGTGCACGGATCTCTAGTTGCCTTTACATTCTTACTTGAAACCTTTCAACATTAGCATGGAGCTCCTGACTTATATTTAGTGAAATATAAACACGATGCTCTCCCTTCCCAGATGAATGAGGGATTCTAAGCAAATCACAGGGGAGGCTGTTTTTAATTACACACAAAGTTTTCTCCCCACTTAAAGAACTCCCAATTTAATTATACTTTAAATCAAAATACCTCTAAAGACTTCCCATGGAGGAATGTATGAAAGAGGGGATGAAAACTATCCCCAGGCAGCAAAGAGTAAACACTGTCACCTTGAGTGTTTCCCTTCTTTCAGGGCACTCAGGAAGTGATTCCCTGCTTAGTGTCTGGGATTACAGTCACTGCTCCTTTGGATAGGCTAGAGGGTGGGTCATGCCTATTACTCAGAGACAACACCTTTGAAAGTTTAGGCACCTGGCTCTACTCCCAGGGACATATTGGGTTTGACTACAAAGAAGCCTCCCTCACTGGAGAATCAGAAAGCCCCTGTCAAATTGGACCATACTTTCTAGTCTTGATCCTAAAACTGTGTGACACATTTCAAGCTTGTAGCTTCTCCTCTTTCCTCAGGAGTAGTAAAACACAGAACAATGTGCACTAATGAGTTTCCATGGGGATTTGTGTGAGTAGGTGCAAAGGCCATGCTTTATGTGAAGTTTTCTACCTGCCCCTTGGGCCCAGCTTCATTGGGATTCTGTAGTGAGGCTGCCTATGGAAGATGCCTCAGTGGGCATCTCTCCCTAGATCTAGTCCTCTCTCCCAGTGACACAAGCTTACCTTCATCTTCCAAGGCTCCTTAAAACAAGGAAAGCCAGACCATTCTTTGCCATTTCTTTCTTTAAAGTATTGCTTTTAAGAACTGAATTTGAACAGTTATTACTGGAGAGTGGTTTAAAGTCTGGTACCCATTGATGCCTTCTGAATGGACTTGGAATGTTTCTGAACAATCTAATTCAAAGGTGCTTTGTTGTAAGTGAGCAAAAATTTTAAATCTAGACCATTTTTAAATTTGCTTTTTAAGCATTAATTGGCCAAGATGGCTTCCAGGACTCACCCTGACAGATTTTTTTTTTCTTTCAGTCAAGTTTTAAGAAAGATATTCCTCACTATTTTCTCCAGTTAAAAAATACAGAGCATAACAGAGCTGATGGAAAAAAATAAGGTGTTGACAAGACCCAGAACACATATAAAAAGTTGCCTTGCTTTCTACAGATTAAAAAAAAAATCAGCCTTCATCTGTGTCTTTGTTTTTTGGTTCTTGTATCTCTACCCACAAGCTGCTCAGAAACAACCATGCTATCTGAAATGCTAAGCAGATTCTGGTCTCCTATAAATGTAGGAACATTTCCAATAAAAAAGGAAACCCCACATTTACAAACATCCTTGAAGGTAAGCAACAGGTCAGGTCCCACTGTCAGGGACCATGGTGTCTAGTCAGTCAGAAAACATGGGGTTTGTTTTCTGTTCTTAAAGAAAACACACATTGTTTTATGCCACTGTGTGGCTTTCAAGTGCAGATATTACTGAGGAAGTGTGAACTCCAAATGTGTTGTCTTAATGTATTTAAGATATGGCTAGTGAAAGCATAAAAAACCTTCACAGAGACACTGTGCAGCAGAGGGAAATCAAACAGAATCAAACACAAAAGACTGAAAAGAATACATGCCATGTATCAGTAAGCAAAGCTTAATCTTCACATAGTTCTTGGAAATCACAAGATATCCAAATACGTGCAAGGTTTTAAATAAATTGCAGAGAAAACAGGGTCTTGCCAGCTTCAATTTTCTTGTAAGTGAAATCTACCACAGGGGGCAGAAGGTAACTGGTCCAGGAGCTGGCACTGCTGGCCACTTCATTAGTGTTTTTTATTTTTGTATTTTCTCCTTCTTTTTCTTCCCAGAATGATGACAACTTAATCCTGGAAGGAGGAAAAGAGAAAATTGTTACATTAAGAAAAAACTTACATCATTCATTTTTACTAAATTACTTGAGACATTAAAATTGGCCAGGCCAAATTAGGCTCACTGCTACTCTCCACAGCTGCACCAAGCACATACATTGGAGGTAGAACAATTTCCTTTTTGAAAATGTTTCTTAAATATGATAAACAAATGTCCCAACTATATTTTAATTCCCTTGAAATACAGTAACTCCATGAATTTAAATGAGCTAAATTTCTCTTGGACTATTTAGAGAAAAATACAACCAGCTAAATTCCTTCCCTAACTTATTAGAAGCAATGCTGGTCTTAATTAAGTGCCTGGAGCTCCAGGGTACTGGAAGGACAGTGCATCATGCTTGTTTGTATGAATGCAAAAGAGAAAAGAGGATCACACACATGCTTTTAAAATCCAGCCATATAATTCCTTGGTTGCCTATTATCAGCTATATTAGATTCACCAGATTGAGAGCTAGCTAGCATGGTACCCCCTTCTCAACATTCTGCACCATCCTACATGCTTCCAAAGACACCAGCTTGAAAATGAGAACCCATTGCAGGCAAGGGTGTCAGTGAAAATGAAGGAATCTTCCTTTCACATCTTTCCATAGTTTCTTAAAAAAAACTTATGTTCATATTTGTTGAACTTCTGGGTAGGAAAGAGAATGTTTAGTAACTCCCAAGGTCAAGTCCCACGATTGGAGTTGATACATCAGCTCCACTTAATTCCAGAACCCATTTGTCAGACTGAGAAGCTTGTCCCTGGTCACTGCCTAGCCAAGCCTGCCTGTCATCATCTATAGGGACATCTTGTCATCCTGTTGGACACAGAAGAAATGTTGGGCAAAGCTGCTCCCACAGATTTGACTATTTCAGAGACCTTGTCCACTTTTCTGGACACTGCTCTCATGGCCTGCAGCATGAAAGCATCCTCTGCCCGGTAGTGAGCTATCATTGCATGAACCAAGAGTGCAAAAGTCCCATTCTTACACCTAAGGCACATTAGAACAAAGCCATTCCTACCCTTCACTGATCTTCATCTACTCTGATGAACTTTTAGAATTTTTATCTCACCTTCAGTGTTTTTATACTGGAGGTGAAATTCAAATAACACAAAAGCAACCATTTCAAGGTATATAATTGGATGGTACTTAGTAGTTCAATCACCATTCTGTATAGCTGTTTTCTCTATGCAGCTTCAAAACATTTCAGCACTTTTGAAGGAAACTTGACACCATTCACAGCTGTCATTCTCTCACGGTCCTTTGCTCTACTCACTGCCGAGCACCACCTATCTTCCTTTGTCTGTGGAGTTACCAATTCTGAATTGTGCATCTAGGTGGAGTCATACAACGTGTGACCTGTTACACTTGGTAGCTCTCAACTAGCATAATGTTTTTAGGGTTCACCATGCTGTAGTATGTATCAGTACTTCATTATCTTATATCTCATTATATGGCTATATCACATGATCCTTACCCATCAATTAATATTATGCTTGAATTGTATTACCCCGTGGCAAGTGTTTGTTCCAATACCTGATTTGAATCTCTTGGTTATACACCTGCAGGTATATATACTGTGTAGTACCTCTCCATTTGACTGGGTGTAATTCCCAGGTCAAGTGGAAATTCTACTTTTAAAGAACTGACTAAATCTTCCAATGAAGGCACTGTTTAGTTTCCTTACCTACAATGAAGAAGTGCGCCAATCTCACCATTTTCTTGTCAATACTTTTCTTCACATTCTTTATTAAATTTTTAATTTTTTTTTGCCTATCAACCAGTTTCCCCTTCCTCCTCTCCTTCCACCCCATCCCCGACTTCCATTCTATCCTTATCCATCCATTTCTCAGAAAGGGTAGCCTTCTATGGCAGTCAACAAAGCATGGCATATAATTGAGGCAGGACTAAGCTTCTCTCCACTTGCATCAAGGATGAGTGAGGCATCCCACCATAGGGAATAGGTTCCAAAAAGTCAACTCATGGGCCAGGGACAGGTCCTGGCCCCACTGCTAGGGGCCTCATAAACAGACCAAGCTACATGCAGAGGGCCTAGACTGGTCCTGTGCAGGCTCCCTAGCTGTCAGTCTACAGTCCATGAGCTCCTGCGAGCTTGGGTTATGTGTGTCTGTCAGTTTCCCTGTCATGATTTTACTCTATTATGGCAAGCTGACTTACTATTGATTTGCCTTTTCCTAATAGTGATGTTAAACACGTTTTTAATGAACTAACTTGCCATATAAAAACATTTCTTAAGAGAAATATCTATTCCAGTCCCTTTTTCTCTTTATAATTCATTTGTTGTTGCTGCTGAGTTGCAGTTCTTTGTGCACTTGAGACATAAATTTCTCATCAAGTATAAAACTTAAAAACAACTTTCTAGTATGGATTGTCAGTGACAACATCCTTTGGATTTTGATGAAGCTCAATTTACATACCTTTATTTCACTGCTTATATGTTTGGTGTCACATTTTAAAATGCACAGTCAAATCTAAACATTAAATCCTATGTTTTCTTCTACTATTTCCTATAGCTTGGGGTCATTCATTCATTTCATGCAGTTGGGTATATACAGCATGAAGCAGGAATCATCTTCTATTTTTGAGAATTCTCTGCCACTTGACTGGATGAGCACATTTCTGGAGAGGTACTTCATATAAACCCTTTGCTCCCTCCAAATCCTAACTCATCCATTGTTATTTCAAATGATTGCTGCTTGGGGTAGCATTCTCTGTCCATAGGAAATCTACCTGCCACGTCTGCCCAAAGACACCTTTATTAGGTCTCTTCTAGAAGCTACAACTGTAGCTCAAGCAAGAGCATGGGACAAGCCCTAAATCCCTACGTCACCTCTTTGCTCTATCTGTATTATTAGGTGAGCACACATTAGGAGCTATGCATGAAGATTCTCTTTGAGGTTCTGAGGTCAAGGAGAGAGAGAACGCTTGTCCTTATGGTATTTTCAAGACACTTTCTATTTTAAACCTTCTTATCCAGTCCCCCATCTCACTACCAATATTGACTTTTTTATTGAGCAGGTGACAGGGATACCCTTTTTATTTCATGAAGCTTAAGCAGAATGAGATCCAAACTCTTCCAGGGAGACTGCCCTTCCATCAGAAGAGCTGTGTATGTTTCTGTTGTCAACAAACGCTTGTCTAGGCAAGGAACATTTATGACTCTCCCCAGACAATGCAGTCTTTGCTTGGTTCTCCTACCTCTTGTCACCGTATTCAGAGGATGGAGGCCTGGTGTACAAGCTGAGTTGTAAAACAAGACACTTAGTCCCTCTGGATATATTTTCTTTGAGGAAGCAAGTTCAAGAAGAGTGTGGAATATTACTGACTATACCAAGTTGTGCCCAGAGCGGGACACAGGCACAGTAGTAGACATACATAAGTAGTTGGTGAAGGATGGAAAGAAGGAGGGAAAGGGAAAGAGGGGCCTGTAGGGGACCTGTGTAGAGCAGGCTGAAGAGACTGCCATTAACGGACAGAGCAAGGAGTTTCCCCCATACTCCACTGCTCCTGGGAGGAGCAGGCTCCAGCCACAGAGCCAGCAGCCATTAGAGTACATCACAGGGACAATACAAATGAATAGAGAATACAAACTACAAGCTGGATGGTCGGCATGCACAGCCACTCCTAGGTACATATGTAAATCATAAGACAGTGGGTGCCATTTTCATCTAGTTTTCAGTTTTCACAATGAGCTTTCTCTAAAATGAATACTTTAAAGAAGAAATTGGATTCAATTGATAAAATCCTTATTCAAAAGTATCTACATAGAGCTTCTCAGTTATAAATATTAATTAATTGGATCACTGGTACCCATAATGCAACTTTGTTCTGACCCATGTGCCCTATGAACTAGATATTTTTTGGATTCAATTTTCTTAAAACCAACTGTCAGCATCATGTGATAGAGGAGATGAGAAATGAAAATGAGGAGTCCTGCTGTGCAGGTGGGTGACCTGTGGGAAAGAGTCTGCCTGGTAGGATTTTTACACCAACCATCAGACACAGACCAATTGATTAGATCATCTCATACCCGCCACCAACTAGGCTCAAGAGACTAATTAGAGAGAGTACAGCCTGCACGGGCACCCCATTGACACCTAATTTGCTCAGCCAAAGCCTTTGGGGAAAATGTATTATCTCTGCAGCTGCACTTCATGCATTTCTGATTTGAGGCATAAGCAAGGAGTGCTCCCTCACTCTTTTGAGCAAGCTGAATGTAGAAGCCCTTAAGTGCTAAACACAAGCAAACAGACTCAAATTAAAAACAGGCCAGGCTCTTCCTAATTCCCTCTGTGCTCCCTGATAAATCTTTATGTGTACAGACACACACCACTACACACATGCAAGCCGTTTACATGCCTGAGGGAGAGCAGAACCAAGGCCCCAGATAAGGGTGTTCTGTGTGTGATCCGATGGCCTGTGTTTTCATGCTGGCCTGTTGTTCATCTTCTCCATGGTGTTGTGTTTACTTTCACTGTGGCCTCTCCTGACACCACCCGGCCACCACCGTCTGATCACCATCTCTCCTCAAAGAACTCTTTTCTCTACAGGAAGACTGTGAAAAATCATGCCCCTCACTCTTTTTTTCTCCTTCTCTGCTCTCTACTCTCCCCTCTCTCTTTTCCCCTCCCCCGCCCGTTCCTTTAATAAGCCTAATATGGCTTCTTGAACAAAAAACGACAACAAAAACAAACAAGCAAACAAAGAAACAAAAATACATGCCCCTCTAAGCTTCACCAGAGAGATAGATGGTCATTTTGGTTCAAAATTAAAACAACTCTATGTTTTCCTTTAATCACCAAAGTTATGAAAAGGATGTTCTCAGGTGACAGGCGTGGCTGAGGGGTGATTGGTTCATTTCCTCTGTTGCAGAGACTCCAGAAGTTTCCACTTAACTAAGAAGAAACACTACCTTTGACAGCAAGTAGGCTACCTCATACAGCAAATCCAATACAGGATTTATCAAACAACTAAATTCTCTTTTAACAATGGAATATCATTTAGTTGAGCTTAGGTTTATCTGCTTCCAAGTTAAAGTAGGACTAATGTTAAACTCCCTCTCAGATGGGAAGACCCAAATAGAGGCATATAGGGGGCATTTGAAGAGAAGTATGTAATTACACCCTTGGAAAAAGAAAACAAGACAATCTAGGTAATATGGAAAAACTGGGGAGGTCTGTGCCAAATGTAGAGGATTCAGCCAATGGATTTGCATGAGGGATACAGGAGGGAGGAGACCTAAAGCCAAAGGGGACATGCTGTGGAGCAGGATGCTTGGTGGACTCACTGGACATATGCCTTCCCACTCACTGCTGCATGAATTAACTTTCCTTTGTGCTCTGGGAAGTTACAATAGCTGTGATATTTTTAATGTTTATTTAATTCCTAACTACTCAATGACTAATTCCTAAGAAACTCCTTTACCTGCATGACTTTTAAACCAGTATTTAAAATTGAACTAATTTGGGTTTCTGTCCATGGAGTTTGTGGCCACCAGACTGTTTGTCTAAAGGTAATGAGAGAGGGGTTTGAAAATTCTTAGAAATTAAAACCTTTATTACAGTGCGTAGCCATCTGTAGAACTTCTGGTTCTGTAGGGAAGAAAGTTCAGAATCTTTCAGAATTTCATGTCTACAAAATTTCACATGAAAAATGTCTGGGAAGCCCACCAACTTGTCTCTAATGCTCTGTTTGTATCAATTTGTTTAAAGTGCTAAGAAAAACAAAGTAAATCTTTGTACCCAGTTCATCTTCAAACACAGTTTGCTATTAGCACAAAATTAAATGTACAAATAAGACAATAATTACTAAATACCCTGGGTTAAGCCCAGATATCACACACACACATATACATACATTCTCATTTATTGTTCGTACACACCACATGTACAGCTTTTATTCTGAATAATTTTATCAGTGTTAGAATAAATTCAGAAAATCTGCTGACAGTTTAAATTGCTCTTTTTGAGTGAGCTTATGTTATAGTTCACCTAGAAATACAGATTTTCTTTCGGAAGATCTGAAATCAATTTTTTTTCCAGTTTCTCTAGCCCTGTTCTGACTCTTTAGGGGGTGGGAGAGAGTGTGGAATCAGACAGAAGCAGAACCTCAGTTAACCTACTTGGGTAACTTATTTATGGTTTATGATAATCATGTTTCTTTCCTCCAGAAGAGAACACATCTTTGAGACGAGCAAGATACTATTAATTAAAATGAATACAGAGAAAGACAGGCTTTGTTTTAAGCTTACCTGAAGGCCCATCACTGAAAATAGCCCAAATCCTTTAAGTTGAAAGCTGTTTGGTAACATCCATACGGATGCACAATGCACTAATTGCAGCAACTTTGTATATTTTAAGCTTTTGTGCCAAAGTGGTGATTTTAATTAAAAAAAAAAAACTTCAGACAAAGCTGTAAGTCTGACATCTTAAAACAAAGCATTTCACAAATGAGGAGATGAGTTTAACATAGCATTTTAATAATCATCATTATCAACAAACATTTATTGAAGTCTTTATTAAAGGCCAGGCATTATATGACATATAATTAGTATTGATTGAAAATATTGTGCTATTTTAATGGTGTGACTGTTTCTTAAATCAAATGTCAAACATTGGTCATATTTTAGACACATATAGACAAAACTGACAGTTTTGGGATGGCTGCCCACCTTAATGAGTGACAGGAGGGCACAGGGAAACTCTTGATGAGGTCTTCCTACAACCAAGACACGACTTATGTCTTAAATACACACATTCATAAAAATAAATATTGCATACACATTAAAGCATAATTGTATGTATATAAAATATTAAGTATATAAAACCCTGTAAGGCCTAAAATATACCACTGGAACCATTTTAATGACAAAGCTAATAGAAAAGTCTTCATTGAAGGTGGCATATTCTTTCAAGGATTTCTTATTATTTGTAGCTTTGTTATTTGCTCAGCATACCTTTACAAGTGACTAGTTCCTGAGTGAGGGTAAGTTAATTAAATAGAATTCTGATGCTTTCACCCCATTTATAAATTACAGACCTACTAAGATATATCTAAATAAATTAAATGCAATATTCTGGAATTTAGCAATGTGAACATTTTTTTCTTTTTTTTTTCCTTCTTTATTTTGTATTTATCAAAAAAAACAGTAAAAAGAATTTAAAATGCGGAAGAGTTAACAATAACTATACAGAGGATAAGAATCATAAGCATGGCTTATCAAGGGTGGAAATACAAATAAGATTGCTACACATATATTTTCTTTGTGTTCAGCTTTCCCTCTGAATTTTTTTTTCCATCCCTGTATA
>PVIH01004877.1:43752-96934 GCA_004025045.1 Sigmodon hispidus | reverse complement strand
CTAAACAAACAAACAAGAAAAAAAGCCAAACATGCCCAAGCGGCAAACCACAACCACTGAACAGCTTGGGATCAGAAACACCCTGGACTGACCCTTCAAACCCCAGTCCAACTATAGGAACACCTGACTCACTCTTGAGGGAGGGGGGACAAAACTGGATTTGGCCAGGAGTGAAGACTGATCCAAGCATTATTGGATCAATGGGACCATAGGACTGTCTGCTCCCTGCCAAGGGAGGGGATGGGGAGTTGCAGAGCATTTTTTTTCTTACAATAGGCACATACATGAATACCATAAGACTGCCTACAGTAGTTATCAGTCAGACAAATGCAAAGTTCCATGCTGGATTTTAAAGATTTGAGAAGAGACTTGGCTCGATTAGTTTTTAAAGTGCTCATGCATCATTATTGTCCGACATGTTTTGAAGCTTACGGTTTTAAATTAAGTATGTATGATCACTTATAATTTTGAACCCACTGAATAACTATTATATTTACTAAAACCTACAAAGTTAAAATTAATTTCTGTAGCACACACAGAAAACATATAATTGATCAGTAGAGAATGATGTCAGTATACTAGGACTATGAAGGATATCTTTCTAATTCTATAATTGTGAAGTATGAAGTAACAATGACCATGTGCAGAATACATAAACACAGTCACAACCCAGCCAAAGAGGCACATGGCACTGTACACACAACCCTCTTACCTCACAGGCATCATTCCTGTTTGAGGCTCTGTCTTGGAATGAGCTGTGAATTGCACCATTTGCCTGAGTCCTCTGGCATTTCTCCCTTTCATACCAATTTTGCTACCTCAACCTTTACTTCAAGCATCTTTCACTTGTAAACTGTTCTTACTCTTTTGTCCCTGTTGTGGCAGAGCATTGTGCTGTCAGCCAAGTTGTGTAAATGTATAATGATTTGCCTCTTACACACCATCCCCTTCTGTAGGTTACACATTTTACTGTAGAATTTTCCTTAACAGTTAAGAACATGAATATCATGTTTTATTACATATTTCTATTTTTAAAGGGACTCACTTGGACACTGTCACAAATGCTTTATAGTACTTTTCTCACAGCTAGGAAGTGTCTGCAGAGATGAAGACTGGCCCCCTGCTCAAGGCTGTGGATGTTGGACAGGTTGTTAAAGTTGCACCATGAAACTACTTTCCAACAGTAGCATAATCACTTCCCCTATCAAAGGCAGATGACTGAATGCTGAGAGTTGGATGGTTCAGCCATAAACTGGGAAATCCTTCAGTATTCACTCCCCACAAAGTCACAAGCTGTTCTGTTTAATTGTTCATGTACTTTGTGTAATATTTTGCACAGTTAGTTGCTATAGTTTCATGATTCAAGGTAGACTGTAAAATATATAATTTCTGAATGTACTTACTAGTGTGAGTAATACACACTAGCATTTTGTACTCATGTGGCCCTTTCTCCTATTCAAAATGCTCTTCTTAGGATAAATTCAAAATTTATTCTAGAGAAACAATCTAAAACTAATACCATGGCTCATGGAAGATAAAGCTTCTATAATCTTGATTTTTTTAAAGTTCTAATCCCTTTAGTTATCAGCTCCATGCCTTCTAGAATGTTGCCTGCAGGAAGCCTGCAGGCCGAAATACTCAGAGCAGTGATAGTCAGACTCACAGCTCTAGAGGAACCTGAGAGACTTGGAGTCCTGGTTTGCCCAGATGGAAGAGACACCTATGAAGTGAGGTTTGCTTTAAAATTTAGGCAAGCCAAAATGAGCTGGGAATCCTGGCAAGAGCAACAGGATTAATATGTGGTGATCTCCACGTTTGTTAGAAAAAGAGGGATGGCAAGACTGGTACATCATTACACGAAAATGAGAAACAAACTGCTGTCTGCACTTCAGAACACTAGCCGGGAACGTGAAAGTACAAAAGAGCAAAAGCTCAGTGATAGGAAAACAAGAAGGAGCCCAGGAGCCTTCCTCCAGCTCAACTCCTCAGATGTAACTGGGACCTTTCATTCATCTCCTCAGGAGAGATCTAATCTTGACTCTGTGTTTTTGGAGTCATCTCTTACTGTTGGGATTATAATGAGTCACATTCTGTTCCAGGCTGTTGAAGTCATGGCCATTAACACACCCTTCACCACAGTTCCACTTTCCATAGACCCATCTACTGGAGTTCATGCATGTTTGTGCAGTGTGCTACACAGACAGTAGGGATGCTACCTTTAACTGTCAAGAAATACAAATGAGCACAAATCATGTTATGGAGAGGAGTCTACTGAGGGCAGTGACAGGGGAGTGCCACCATCTGACTTCCACCCAAAAATCACTGAGGAAATACTTATTAAACATCTGTCTTAGTTAGGGTTTCTATTGCTGTAAAGGGACACCAGAACCATGGCAACTCTTATAAAGGAAAACACTTAATTGGGCTGGTTTATAGCTCAGAGGTTTAGTCCATTATTGTCATGATGGGAAGCAAGGCAGCAGGCAGGAAGATATAGTGCTAGAGAAGGAGCTGAGAGTTCTTACATCTTGACTCACAACAGGAAGTGGTCTGGAAGTGGACATGGTCAAGCAGGACCAACATTACTCCTTTGTTTTTTCAAGACTGTTTGTCAAACATGTATCAGAGCTGTATGGCACTTAGAGAGCCTTAGCATTTGGCTGGGACAAGGACTTTCCCATTATCAAATTAGGATGTGTAAGTGTTATTATAGAACTTGCCAACACATTGAAGAAGAACTGTGCATGAGAAGGTGGCCTGTACCACATGGGACCAAGTTCCAACATTTTGACTTTGTGGATCACAATTCTCCAGCACCCTTTCACTTTCATTTTTAATGAATCTTATGCTCTTCCCTTTGGGAAATTTTGTGCAAGCCTTGAAGAATCAAAATGTATACAATGTTAGCCTCTTTAAATAAAATAATTCTTTGAAAAAAAATCCCTGTCACCATGAAACCATATGGTATGATAATTCTGCCTACTCCCATACAAATTAACACCAAGCCTCTGAAAACTAAGATAAGTAACATATGCTTGATATTTGATAATCAAGATTTATAAATTCCTAAGGACTGCTCAGGTTCATAGTGATATTGTCTAGCTTTGTCTTGGCTCACTTTAAGCTTCAGCTATTTGAATAAACTAAGCCATTTAAAAAAACTACAATATTCTATGCCTTATGAAAGTCTTTTTCCTGAGATCAGGTATTTAGACAAAAGTCCCCATTCCTTCATGGACTTGAAAACAATTCCTGCTTGCTCAAAAGGAACATTCTTGGACCTCCATCAATACACGACTGGTGCCTATTGACTTGTCAAGGTCAATGCTAGCTTCCTTAACCCCTGATCTCAAACCATTCCCAGCTCATGTACCCCCTTTCTCCCATTTAATCTTGTGTATAACCACAGAGTATAAAAGGTGTTTTCCTTTTTCAACAAATGGCAACCATCCCTATTCATCCTCAGATTCTTCTTTCTCAGTCTCAGATCCTTCAGTCTCCTTCTTTCTCCTGCTGACTCCACACCTCCTTTTTGAGACCTGAATCCCACCTGAGTGGCTCTCTGGCAAGAAGACAGACCAGGGATGGGAAGATGGTACAGAAGATAAAGTGCTTGCCATACAAGCATAAGGACTGGACCTGAGATCCTCAAAACCTTTATAAAATTTGTGTATGCATGGAGCCTGCTTGTAATTAAGCACTTGGGAGGCAGAGACAAGGGTCACTGGATCAAGGCTGACTAACTGAGTAAATGAATTTGTAAGCCCCAGGTGAAGCTCTGCCTCAGCAAAAACAAAGTAGAGACCAATTAATGAAAACATCTGTGTGTTTGTGTGTGTGTGTGTGTGTGTGTGTGTGTGTGTAGATATATATATATATGTATATATATATATATATCTGTGTACCCATACCTGTGGACATTTATACACACATAGGCAAAAAAAGTAAGAAAGGTAAGTCTAAATGCAATATCCAGAGAAAAAAGAAGGTGCTCTTGCCAGTCAATGACTAGGAGGTAGAAAATGGCTACTGCAGCAGGTATGTGCTGTGGGACAATGCTCTTGCACACTGTAAATATTTGTCTTTCCTATTGGTTTAATAAAATGCTGATTAGTCAAATAGCTAGACAGAGAGTAGAAGCAGGACAAGCAGACTAGAAGAATTCTGGGAAGCTGAAGAGCAGAACAGCAGATGACAGCGAGATGCAGAGAAAGTGGGCTGACGGTGCTGCACTGAGCACAAAGGTACCAAGGCATGTGGCTAAACATAAATAGAAATATGGTTAACTTAAAGTGTTAGAGTTAGAAAGCAATAAGCCTGAGCCATAGACCAAACATCTTGCAATTAATATGAGCCTTTGTGTGATTATTTGTGACTAAACAATTGTGGGTCCTGAACTCAGGGTTAGGCAGGGCCAAAGGAACTTCTGACTACAGGTGTATGGCTGCACACCAGCCTATGGATGCAGATGGCAGCAGGGAAGCTGAAAGGCTCTTCAGTCCGGCAGAGAAGACCTTAAGGGCCTGCTTAGGAGTTGAGATTTTATGTGATGAGTAGTAAAGGGGTATTTTGAGCAGGGAAGTCTCATGTCCCAACACATGGAAAGACACATGTTCTTCACACTTCTGAAGTCTTAAGGTGCTCTTGTAAGGGCTGTAGGCAACCGATATCCTGTTTAAGATGTCATCAAATTGGAGAGTTCAGCTGCTTCTTCCAAAGATTACTGCAATTGCTAAGTACTAGGTTTTGTAGTGTTAAATGCTGACATGTTTTATTTTACCTTTGTTAGGGATGAATGAGGACATAGACAAGGACCATAATTTGTAAAACATAGCCCTTGGTGACAATTTGGAGATTTTCATGCCCTGGGAAGATGCATTAGGTACTTGGTAAATGGCTTGTTCATCCATGTCTCTACATTTGTCCATGTAGTTAGGGGGCAGAAAATGCAAGAATAACTGCAAGCTTTATTACTGTGCTGTCCTTTATAATTCAGACATGATCGGCTGTTTTTGATTAACATACAACCACAGACAGACTTTCCAACTGCAGCATTTGGCGTCTGAAATGCCATCGAACCCTGGAAAGGGCAATTATACTACATTAGTAAACATCGTCACCTGTCTTGATTCACTGTGGCTGTACATCTTGCATGAGGAGTTGCAACTCATTATGACTACGAAGCCTGTAATGGCTGATGAATAATCATTCACATTAGCACCACTGATTTCCTCCTGGTATAAACAACAACTGACACTCCAACAACTCAGTGGTTGCAGGCAAAGACCACTGACTGCAAGCCTGGGGTCCGTGTCTCACTTCCACTAGAACAGAGCTGGAGAATTCAGTGAGAGTGGCCAGCTTGATTCAGGCTGGTGGAATTCATCGATGCTTCACGCTTTTGTACTGTCCACTGGTGGCAGACTGAGACAAAAGCACCAAGCACATTAAATGAGAGGAGCTTATAAGAATCGATGTGGTACCCTCCCCCCCAGTTTGCCCCACACCAGCACCCCAAACAATGCAGTGGGGGCAAGATGTGACATTCTGTTTCTTACATCTGAGTGTGGGAGCAACTCCCGGAAAGATCCTCTTCACTGAGGAAATAATCAAAGTCACGTCTTGTCTGGGTTCTGCTGTTTATTTTCCAGTCTGCTGGCATTAACACTGCACCATAAGCACCTATCACATCTCCTGACTTTCTCTTAAATCCTTTTCAAAAGCTCTGGCTTCTCAATACTTGGTGTCATTTGGAATTAAAGGAAACAAATCTAGTCACTTGGCTGTTTCATTGTATCACAGGGAAAAATCATCACAGTTCCATTTTAAAAAATGATTAGACAGACAATATTTTGTATAAATTCTATTGATTCAAAAGAGGATGAGCTCAATAACCTTCCCTAACCCTAACCCTAACCCTAACCACATTGGTTTTATTCCTTTGGCAAATACTGGAATCACCTGTCCTTCACGAGCTTCCACAGCAATGAACCTGGGCCTGAAAGGCCAGCTCAGAAACTCTTTCAATTCTTGAACTTCTAACCTTCCATGTTTCTGTGCTACAGTCAATAGAATTCTCATAATCAGTGTTGGACTATTTTTGGCCAAATGGGGGATAAAACGTGTTTAGACTAATCAAGTTAAATTTGTCTCTCTCAGTACTTCCTTATTCCAGTAAGGTTGATTTTTAGACCCTGACGTATGTTGGGGAAAATGTAAAGAAGAAAATGGTGGGTTTCCCCTATGATGCTGGGATCTATCAGACAGAGAAGGTGATTCTGCTAAGACAAGGAATCAGCATCAAAATTTCTCTGAGCAACAGTTTGTACAAGCAGAAAAGGAAATGGAGTTGCTTCAGAAAACATCAGAAAGAACAGCTTTGTGTGAAAAGAGCAGTCAATGAAATTTTACAAATGCTACTGACCCCAACAAAGCAGTCAATCATGGTGACTCTTTAGAAGTCTATAATATAATGACATATCTGTGCCAGAATAATTTCTTGACTATAAATTCTTTACTACTGAAACCCATGCATATACAGACTTTACCTCTAGTCATGAATTGCTTCCAAACTGAATGAATAAATATCCAAATTGTGGAACTGAAATCTTGAATACACCCGTTTTTCTACTGTCACCAAAACCTCAGGTGGCAATAAACTGATCAATGAAACTGCTAGTAGCGAGTGCAGGGCTCTCAGGCTCGGCACTTTTTCACCTTCCCAGTAAATGGCAAACACAAGAACGGATGAACACAAGGCAGTTTTCTCCAGAAAGCAGCACCTGCTACAGTTCATACAATTTCAGTTGGTTCATAGACCTTCTGGCTTCTGCTACTACATCTGTAGACCACAGAACAAGAATTTCTGCCAGGATGTCAGCCTGCTGTAGCATCAAGCAGCCTCCCTGCAACTAGACATCAGCCCACAGCATAGTGCCAGGGAAATGCCACCCATGAAAAGTACATGAAGGAACAAAGAAAACATTCTAAGGACACTCTCCTTTTATGATAAAAAATTAAAAAGACAAGAGAAAACGTAGGCTCCTGCTCTGACCTTCACCTGCACTCTGAGCCTGTGGATAGCTACTTGCATATCCTGTGTTTCCCATTGTCCAGTATGTTTTGGCCTTCCTGCCTTTATGGGATGGTACAGGAAGCTGGGCTTTTTACCTGAAGCCAGTAATTTCCAGCCACCTAGGGAACTCCCATTGTGCTTCTCGCCCCAGGTAGCCCTGTATTTAAGCTGAGATGGGGATTCAATAAAGTAGCATTCTCTTTGAAAGAATGACCCAAGTGTCTGTGTGTCCTTTTCAATCCACAGGCCCAAGCCTGAGTCACAGACCCAAGTAGCGCAGGCTGCTACAGAAAAAAAAACAATTTTTAAAAATTCCAGGCTCTGTAGCACATTTTCTTCTAGAGAGGGGAAGCCTAGAACATTCTATCTGTGAAGGTACAGCAAAAAGGTGAGGTGGAATGGGTAGTATGGGTCCCTATACACACGATCCTAGGAGCTTTAGGAGCTGAGCAGCAAACACTTTTTCCCAAGTAGAACCCCCACTCTTCCTTTTTCCTTCTTTATTAATATCAGTGTCTATGATTATTAGTTGGGGTGGTAATTTTTACTAATGTTACATCTCATTACTCACTTTCTTTAGCAAGCTATATTTTATACTACATGGTTATGCAAATGAAAGGCTCTGAATGGTTTTGCCAATGATCTGAACTTTTTCCTCCCCTCCAACCCCTTTTGGTAGATTCAACATTAGCCAAAATCTTTCAGTTGTGAATCTGACATCCATCTTCTTTCTCCTCAGAGAGAGGCTTGAGGACACAGGTACTCTGAGGACTGGGGAGAATTTAGTGTGTTTCAAGTGATTCTAAAACGTAAGAATTGGACAGTGTGCTTCAAACAACTTGTCTGTGCAGTATGTGTCCCATTTGCGTGCCCAAATTAAAACAAATAAGTATAACGGAGGGATGAAAGAGTGAAAGTCTCTGGCCATTTGTAAGAATCACATTGTTATTACAAGGCTCCTCTGCAATGTGGGGTGACACTTTGTAATTTAGCATGTAGAAAAAAAACCAGAACACTTTAAAATCAGCAAAGTGAAGACAGAAGGAAACCATCGGTACAATTATTGTTTCATATTCAAAACATAAAAGCACATCATAATCTGTGTCCTGACCAAACCAGGGGTAATGTTGACCTTGAATACTTAAAGGATGATTCCAGATCTGATGCGGGAGAAACATAAATCTGGAACATAAACTGTCCTATAAGACAGAAAGGAGCCACTAGAAATTATCAGCATCTTGTCACAGTGAATGACAAACAGCTTAGAGAGACTCTTCCATTGTTTCTAGGTCAATTCAAAACATGCTGATCACCTGGGGAGATACGTTTTGTGTTTTTGAGACAAGTTAATACTAAGCTCAGGCTGGCCTGAAACTTGCTATACATAAGATCAAGCTGGACTCAAATTTCAGAGATCCATCTGCCTTTGCATTCCAAGTGCTAAAATTAAGGTTGTATTATTATAATTTGTTGCCAAGAGAAAAAAGAACACTTTTATCTTGTCTTTCCTATGTTATGAGTTCCTTAGGGTGGCAAAATGATTAACAAAGAGAAATTTTATTTATGAAAATATTTTTTGTTAATGAACTAATAAGAAATTAAAAACTTACAATACCAATATTTTGCAATGTCTGATGATTATAAATGACTGTAAACAGCTATGGAAGAATACCATATCATTATCTCCAAGTATTTCACTAACACATTAAATCAGAGTCTGAACAAAACTCAGTATCAGTTTATAAAAACATGAGAAGATGTTAAAGGATACAACAAGACTGCACACAGCAAAAGCGGATTGCAGAAAACCCTGCAGAACTTTCAACTTGGTTTTTTACACAAATGTCAAACAGAAAAGGTAAGAAAAGGGAAAGGTGGGGGAGGTAGAGGAGAGAGAAAGAAATTTAATTTGAGCAAATTACAAACTGGTACAGGCCAGAGGTAGAAAAGTAAATGCCAGTTGAACATGCAATGTTATTAGGAGAATGATGTAATTGGGAGCAATTGTAGTAGTGTGTTTATGTTGTAAGATGCAAAGTATCAGGATTAGAGAGACGCTCAGAAGTTAAAAAAAATGTACACTGGTTTTGCTGTTCTGTTCCCAGCACACACATCAGGCATCTTACAGCAGCCACCTTTAACTCTGGCTCTAGGTGGGCTCTAAGTCTCTGGCCTTCATGTGTGTGGCCTGCACTCACATGCACATACCCCTACTCATAATTAAAATAATAAAAAGGCAACTGTGCATAAACACCTAATGAAATAGTTTAAAATGAAATACAGTTCACTTGTATTTGCTGGAATCATCTGAGTAGGATGGGGAGAATGGGTGATGGCCATGGGGGAAAGCACTGACATTGGGTATATAGGGTCCCATCACTCCATAAAGTTTATATATATATATATATTATATACACAGTTTTCTACAATAAAAATTGTGGAGGCTAGGATGATGGCTCAGTGGTAGTGCTTTCTGTGCAAGCATGAGTACTAGAGTTTGAATTCCCAGCATCCCTATAGGAAATTCAGGTGAGCATAGTGACCCATTTAAAATCTCAGCTCAGCTCAGTAGGTGATGCCTCAGAACATAAAGTGAGACAGCACCTGAGGAAGATATTCAACACTAAGCTCTAACCTCCATAGGCACAGGCATACATGTGTATCCATACACATTTTTGCTCTTTCACATGACTACACATATAATACACACAAAGGTAGAGAAAAATCTTTGTTTTATTAATCCTACAGTTGCATTAAAAGCAATCTTGTCATTCATTTAACACAATGTTCATAAGCTTTTAGTATTAGAGTACAAGTATAAGAATTCAGGAACAGAAATCTGGTGTGGTCTGCCACCAATTTATCAGAGGTATGATTCTAAAGTCAAATAAGAACACTGGCCATTTGATCCAGCTGTTTTTCATGCGTAGATCAACAGTGCCAATAATAAGCATCAAAATAAAAAAGAGGACTATTCATACTTTTGAGAGAAGTTCTAAAATTTTGTGACCACTTGAGATTAGGTAGGTCCTTTGCCTTGTAGGCAGTTACACAGTTACAGAAGCCCTGGGTTCTGGGTGGCCTGTCACTGGTCAGCATGGTTTGATACTTGGGGGAAAAATATGTTTGTCTCCTTATCCATCTATAGCACTAAAAGCAAATGATACAGAGGATAAACAGTTATCATATCTGTCCAGCACTTCCAGGGTTAGAGTTTGATAATTTAATAGTATTCATTTTTGGATGTTTTCATTAATCTGTTAGACATCTATTAAGTATCTGCACATTTCCTAGTCAAAACAGGATTTTAAAAATCACAGTTCTAAATAGGAAAGTCTGTAAAGTTTTTGTTTATTGAAAACAAAATAGTACTTTTACACAAAAAGTTTATATACTTCTTTCAAGTAGGTACAATAAAATATGAAAATTTGATTTATTCCCCTCTATTTTAAAAGGTCATGGTCATTCAGGCTCTTAATCTCAAAACTCAGGAGACAGAGGTAGGAGGATCTCTGTGAAGGTGATGTCAGTTTTGTCTATATATTGCAGTTCAAGCCAACCAGGAGCTACATAGTAAGATCCTGGAGAGAGAGAGAGAGAGAGACAGAAAGAGAGAGAGAGAGAGAGAGAGAGAGAGAGAGAGAGAGAGAGAGAGAGAGAGAGGTGTATGAATAAACTTATATGGTGGCTTATGCCTAAAATCCCAGCATATCATATCAACAATGTGAAAGGAAAAACATATTCTTATAGAAAGATAAGAAAAAGATAAAAAGAATTCAACAGCAGGTTGGAGAGGTGGCTCAGTGGTTAGGAGCACTGACTACACTTCCCAAGGACCTGGGTTCAAGCCCCAACACTCACATGGTGGCTGACAACTGTCTCTAGCCCCAGATACAAAAGAATCCAATGCTTCTTCTTGCCTTCTTGCCTCCATGGAAACTTCATGAACATGGTGCACAGATGCACATGCAGACAAAACACCCATATACATAAAAATATAAACAAATAAATGCTTCAGAATTATTTAAGAACTTAACAGTCTTCAACATCCTGTCACAATAACTCCCAACAATTTCAATACAAAAGGAATGTGTCTTAACATAACAGAAGCCATATAGAATGATGCTTCAGCTGTCATTACACTCAATAAGGAAACATTCAAATTTGTGTTTTACAAAAACAAGATAGAGCTGCCTACATTCTACTCAAACTAATATTAAAAGTTGTAGCCAGGCTGGGGAAAAATTCAGTGGTGAAGTGCTTGGTATGTGTTTGATATTCAACACTATTTTATTTTTTTTTAAATGTACGTGAGTAAATTATTCTTTAACTATGGAGAAACTTACATCACAAATTCTTTTAACTAATACTATCAATACATATCCTTTTAAAGAATTTTATCCTAATATAATGATCCTCCTGATCTCTAGAGTCTAAGACTCACAGGAGATACCTAAAATTTTGAATAGTACCAGATCTCATATATATGTATACATATATATGTCACACACACACATTCTTCTTATACATACATCTATAACATTCAATACAGTTGAGACATGGAGATTAACTACTACAATACACTATAATGAAAATGCCAGCATTACTGCTCTTGTGCCGAGGTCACATTATTAAGTGAAAGAGGTCTTATATGAAAACAAGCACTGTGTCACCACAGAGTAGAAATGATAATAGAATTGGGTGATAAGAGACTAATGGATGAGGAGTCTGTACAGCATGGAAACACTGTGCAAAAGGATGATTCATATTGTGGCAAGATGAAGCATGAGGCCATGCAATTTCATCATGCTTTTCAGAACAGCATGCAATTTTAAAAAATAGAGAATGACTTTGGAATTTTCTATTCAATATATTTTTGGCTGAAGTTGACTTCAGATAAATAAAATCATGGATGGAGAGATACTGTAAAATATAATTTATCACTACAGTATGCTCCGTATGAAAACCAACAAAAAATTCCAAGAAAGGGCTGGCAAATGTCTTAGTAGTAAAAGGCACTGCTGTCAAGCCTGATGCCCAGTGTTCCATCTACGGACCCATGGCGTGGAAGGAGAGTATGTACTTCTTCCTATAAACCGTCCTTTAATATTCATGCATATACTTTGGAACATGCCAATTTATGAAAAGTTATCAAAAAAAGAAGTTAAATAATCCTGTGCCTCTCATTGATAGTATGCCACATTTTCAAACCTTTGAGAGAACTTCTCAGCTTGATTTGTATTCCCATTCATTGTGTTAAAATGAGTCTGCCAAAAATAAATAAAATCTATATTTCCATGTGGAAGGCAGTATTAAAGTGACTGATGTGGCCTTTGAGTCGCTCTATAATATTGCAAAACCCACACACCATGTCTCATTAAACTACTGAGAGACAAACACTGATTTCTCAAAGGCAGATTCTGACAAACTTGGTGAGACCATTCATAAATAGTGAAATTAAAAAAAATACTTAAAAGTTTCCTTTTTAAACAAAGTATGGTGGTAAACACCTGTAATCCCAACACTCAGGAAGGAGGGTGTAAGAATTCAATGCCAGCCTGAGCTACATAAGGCCAGCCTGGAATACTTATGGCCCTCACACCCCAGGCCTCCCAAAAGGAAAAGAAACTTTTTTAAAAAAGAGACCCAGATCTAGAAACATCTTCTAAAGTGAGAGCATTGCCCTTATTTTTAGGTCTATTATGAAGTTTGGGCTCCAGCCCTTTCCGGCTCTGTGAACGCACAGGGAGCAACTTATCATAGCATCACTATTCGACCTCCAAGGATGGCTCATGTCATCACACTGCAAAAGTGCTGGCGAAACATTTATCTAGATAAAAGACCTCAAGCAGTTAACCTGCACAGCAGAGGCAATGCAACCAGGCAACAGGATAATGACCTCCATCCAAATGTGGAAGGTGCATCCATTTAATACCCTGACAGCTCCACAAAAGAAGACGGCCGCTCGGCGGGAGAACATTAGCCATGATAACATGCTGGACTGTATGTGAAAAGAATGAATTATAAAGCACAATGCTATTTGGGCCGAAGAGGGATTTTTTTCCCCCCTTAACCAACTTTATATTAGGATGATAGTCACGCCTAAAGCTTCTATTCTTTTCTACCTGAGGAATATCCTGATAAAAGTAAAAAGGCAGGGTGGATTAAATTGACAGCTTACCCACAAATGGAATTTCCTAAGCAATCCCTGAGATGCTGCTGCACATCTCTGTACCATCGTTTTTTGAGAGTGCAATCCTCAACCATGGGTAAATTGGTTTAATCCCAAAAAAGAGAAAGACTAGAAACTTAGATGAGCAGGCAAGTCCAGTTTTGCTGTGTGTGTTATTAAGTTTTATTTTATTTTGGGGAGATAGGGTCTTAGCTTGTAGCCCAGGTTAGCCTGGCACTCACATCCTCTCCAGTGCTGGGGTGACTGGCATGTACCATCAAGCCCGGCTTATCTTATTTTTTAACTAGGGAAGGTATCTAGCACAGTTTGGGGGCTTACAGATCCTAAGCTATTAAATATCCCTACTGCAAATTCAGTTTGTAAAAACAGTCTCATACTAAAGTAGCAGCATGCTCTCATTTATATGTTTATCCAGGGCTCTTTCCTTTGTGGTGGGGTTTCAGCCTGTGAGGTTTTCTCTACACATGGCAGGCAGCTGTCAGAACCAGTGTGAAAGGTGAAAGGGCAGCCTGGCTGCTCTGTTAAATCATGGGGTTCCATCAACATCTCAGAATTCTTGCTGAGTGGGAGCTGGGAGACCACAGATTGGCGTACACAGGAGTGTGTATATTAGGTCACTTGGTGTCTATCAAAGTAATACCTTGCCAGAGAGCTGTACAATAGATGTGACTATGTTCTCTTCAAAGGAAGTGTAAGGAAAGTGGACATGTGTGCAGCAGACTACAGCTAAACACTGAATTCTTCTTGTCTTTAAATGGATGGATTTACTATCCACAAGATGAATGAAGAACAAGGTCACAATAAGTAGCTGTGAGAAACATGCAGGGTTGGTGGTTTAATTCAGTTCTTGGAAACTGCTTGTGATGAAATACACAAAACCCTCCACCTCGTCCAGAGTAGGGAAAAGAGTGGCCTGGCTGTCGTCCTGGACATGCTTCAGAACTCCAGATGTTCCCTTTGCCCCAGTTTCACAGAACTTCAATGTGCATATTTATAAACTAAAAATAATATAACTCTTCTCTCTCTCTCCTCAAAAGGAAAATAATACATTTTTAAGTAATAAAATACTTTTAAAAGTTTAAAAGGAACTTAATGTGAAATTATAGTGGAAATAAGAATCAAGTTTGATATTTAAAAAGCTAAAAATTGAAATGTAACTAGTGCTAATTCATTTTTGGTACATATAAATAAAAGCACTTGCTCTAAATACTTACTGTATAATTTTTTAGTAAAATTCATATTCTACAAGGTATAATATGATCTTTAAAATATTAAGTATATATCATATGGAGGTATTAGGACAGCAAAATATTAAAAAGTTTAAACATTTTTACATTTTAGTTCCTTACTGTTATTTATGCAAGGCATTTGTTGATTGCAGTATGTACTTGAATATATACTAGAAACAATAGCTAGACACAGTTCTGATCACCTTATATAAATTTACTTATTTGACATAACCATACATATATTGACCGTGGTAATTAGCTTTTAGTCTACATTATATTTGTTTTAGTTTAATTTAAACTCTCACTATATAGTCCACACAAGCTCAGATTTATAGTATTCTCCTACCTCAGCCCCCTGAGTGTGGAGATTACAGGCACCAGCCACTGGGTCCAACACAGATCATTATTTTATAAAAAATAAGAATTCATTATAGTGCTAAGTTGAGTTATGTATTTAAACTAATCTTGTGAAATGTGAACAAGCCAACTACTTTTTACAATACCAATTTTGGGTTGAAACTATTATTTTTCCAGGTTTTCAGATGAGAGGTTAAGTAAAGTGCACAGCAGTCAAGTGGTGAGTGTAGGATCTGCCACACTGATGCTGGCCACACTGGATGGCCTCTTTGTGCATAAGAAGGTTTGACGTCCACTACTGTCTATGGTCAGTGTCACAATATATACTTGACCTATTTAGAAATCCTAACTGGAAACCTAAGTTAAGATCTAATGAATAACCCAGAAAATAGGTCAACCAAACAATATGACATGGAGTCAAAATTCATATTGGAGCACTGGCTCTGTCTAAAGAATAAGCCATTGTTTGGCAGGATTTTTACTGTGAATGCAGCAATATCTTTCATGTGAAAAATGTACCTTCCAAGGGAGGGAGTGGAAAAGCTGAATTCTGAGCTCACATGTACATCCATCCAAATGGACTACAACTTGAAAAACTTTTCTGACGCTTACTGCTGTGTGTTGAGAAAAGAAATGTAATAAGGCAAAAATATCGGGTCCTTTTCTTTTTTTCTCAAATTAGAAATATTTGTTATCATTTGAAAATAAGTCCTCGAAGAAAATTTTTAACAGACAAGAGAAGAAATTCATGGATTAAATTTCTTTCTTTTTTTTTTTTTTTCTGTTATTGGGTGACAAAAGAGGGTACGAAATAGCAAAGCCATGCACAGATAGCTTTAGGGAGCAGCTTTAGAGTGTTACCGTCAGTAAGTGCACAGACTGGCTTTGTGTCCAGTGACCTTTAAGGGGGGATTTAAAATTAAAAAAAAAATCAGAAGACTCAATTAGAATTCTCAGTCTCATCCTTTATAGGTACTTCTCAAAATTCATCTTAGGTGAGCAAAAACTAAAACAAAAGATTTCTCTTTTCTGGGTAATATTATCAAGTGCACTGAGGACCATGTATTTATTCCTCCCCTGTTGTGCACACGGTTGCTTCCACTGGTGACTGACTCCTAAGAAGCTTGCCAGAAGGCACTGGAGTAAGCACTGTCCAGCTCTGTCCTGTAACAGTGATCAGTTTGGACAGATTGAGCTGTACTGTTAGGACTGGTCAGAGGACCACAGAATATACTCCACGAATTCTGCATTGGTAACAATATGCAGCCATATTTAGACTTTAGGAATACAAAGCACAGATGTGAAATTACTTTAATGGTGACCAGCCTCAACAATGCACTTCTGGGCTAGGTTAAGATTATAAGAAAAATGAAAGATCTGTGAATGATTTTGTTATAGGGTGTAGATTTTTTATGTATTTTCAACTGGAGTAAAAAAATTACTTTTAGTATACAAAATTGTCTTACTAATATTCTGCTTAAAATCATAATTGTAAACAATATATTGTATATAATATAAAATTTTATTTGAGGTATTAATAAACCAATTTAATGAACATATCCATTATCCATTTACTTCTTTCATCCTGTCTATCTAAACTTCCCATTTCTAAACTTACATACAGACATAGACACACACACAGATACAAATACACACACACACACACACATACACACAAAGCCTCTGTTAGCCACTGCTTTATTCCCTAATTTCACAAGGTCAACTGTATCAGATTCTTCATATAAATTAAATCATGCTGTATTTTTCTCTCTGTGTTTGACTTATTTCTCTTAGTGCAATATCTTCCAGATTCATCCACATTGACACAGTGGCAGAATTTCCTCTCTTTAGGGCTGAACAGTATTTCACTGTGTAAATATACTATAGATTCCTTACCCAAACATCAGCTGGTAGACACTTGGGTGCATTCCATACCTTGGGTAATGTGAGTTGTGTGGCAGTGAACATGGAAGTGCAGGTGCACCTTTGGCAAATCAATTTCAGAAGTAGGACTACTGGTTTGTATCACAGTTCTCTTTTATAAGGACCTTCCATAATTAAATTATTATCAACAGGTTCCAGGGTTCCCCTTTCCCAAAGTGTCCAATACTCATGTTTCATGTTTATGATGACTACTGATTAGCATCATGGGTTAGTTCATTAGTGATGCTGGATGCATTTCTTTCATGTGTCTCCCTGGCCATTTTTATTTGGAGGAGTATCTATTCTAGCCCCTTCTGTATGTGGGTTATTATTCTTTCCAGCTACTGGATTGCTTGAGCACCTTATAGTTTGGATCAGTTGTATTGCTTGCAAATTTTCTTTCACATTCTGTGGACTGTCTCCTCTCATTGTATATCATTTCCTTTATGATGCACAGTCTTCTTGACTTAGTACAATCTCCTTTGTCTATCTTTGCTTTAGTTGCCTGTTCTTTCAGTCTTTTATTCCTCCCCACATACACAAAAATAAACCCTGCCCACACTTAGTTGTGGAGCATTTCTGCCATGTTTTCTTCTATCATTTGAGTAGTTTTTATTTTTATAGTTAAATTTAAACCCCTAATCCATTTTGAATTTTGTTTGATATGAAGTTTGTACATGGATATCCAGTTTTCCCAACATTATTTATTTAAATGACCATCCTTCCTAGTGTTGTTGGCACATCTATGAAAAACCTGGGCACAGGGACAGTGAGGTGGCTCAGCAGGTACAGGAGCCTGCTATGCATACCCAAGGACCTGAGTTTGATCCCCAGAACCCACTGAAAGGTGGAAGGAGAGAGCCTACTCCACAGTTGTCTAAACAAACTGTAGCGCACGCATCCACCCACCTCCCTCTCTCTCTCTCTCTCTCTCTCTCTCTCTCTCTCTCTCTCTCTCTCACACACACACACACACACACACACACACACACACACACACACATTATTTTTAAAACACTTGAGCATAAATTCAATTATTTATTTCTGAGGTTTTCTACTGTTTTGTTGGCCAAAGCTTGTGATTTTCTTTCTTTTTTTTTTTTTTTTTTTTTGCTTGTGATTTTCATATCAGTGCTGACAGCTGACATACAGTTCTGATTATAACATTTATATTTAAACTTTTAATGTTTTTGACAATCTCATACATAAACATAAACACTGTCCAGCTCTGTCTTGTAACAGTGATCAGTTTGGACAGATTGAGCTGCACTGTTAGGACTGGTCAGAGGACCACAGAATATACTCCACGAATTCTGCATTGGTAACAATATGCAGCCATATTTAGACTTTAGGAATACAAAGCACAGATGTGAAATTATTCTTGTGGCCCTTTCAACTCCTCCCCTCTCTCAAATTTATGACCTCTTCTTCTGTAATTATTATTTTTACATATGTATTTAAAATATACTTTAGGTCTGTGTGTTACCCACAGCTTTGTTATTTTTGTTCAAGATTGTTTCACTATTTGATGTCTTTGGGGGTGCATTTCAGAAGTGATTTATTAATTTCCTCACTCTCATTTCTAAAAAGAGGACATTGGACTTTTGACTTGGGCTGCACTGAATCTGCTGACCACAATAGGCATTTTGGCCATTTTCATGACGTTAATTCCAATTCATGAATATGTACTACTTTGCCATTTGTAGTTTTTAAAATATTCCTTCATTGGTGTTTTATAGTTTTTAGAACACAAGTAAAAGATTGTTCTCTTAATTTCCCTTTCATACAGTTTGTAACTTGTATATAGAAATGCTAGTGATTTTTGTATGCTTATTTTGAAACATACAACTTTAGTGACTTTGACTTTCAGATTTTTGATAAAGCCTTTAGATTTCCATGAATGGAATATCATTGGCAAGTGGACACCATTTTTTTCTTTATGAGGATGTTTCTCATTTCTTTCTCTTCCTTAATTCCATTGTAGGTTGATTAGATTTTTCTAATCTTGAAAGGTGTGGATAATCAGTTGCCTTCTACAAACTAGCTTCATTTCATAAATCTCTGCATAAATAGGCAGTCATAGCCTTCTGCGCTGGTTTCAGAATAATTAATTAAAAGGCACCTCAAGTTCGGCCTCTTCACAAAGCCATCCAATTTATTTATAACTTTCATTAATTCAGAAGCCAGTTGCTCCTTAATGGTATATTTATGTTCAACTAGGTCAGGTCTACTTGGATGCTCTTTGGTTTTTCTCAGAAGACACACAGTGCCTGAAAGGACAGCAGACTGTAGCTCCTAAATACACTTCCTGCCTCAAGATATGACTGCACAGATTTTTTAGACTTTTATGGAAAAAATATACAGAAATACAGATATGCATTTCATAGGGCTGTCTACATGAGGACTTCTCCATACAAGGCTGCCAGTGGGGAAACAGGCATTAGGCAAATAGTCCACTAGTGAGAGTTGTTTTCTGCAGTTTGTTGTAGATAACAGTGAAGGACATCCACAGACATAAGTGTGCAGAAACACTGAAAACAGATTTTTCACATCATGTTAGCTCACTCAAAAAGTATGTGGTTGCTGACCAAGCCACAAGTAACTATTTATAAGCTAGCTGTAAATGCAATAAAATTTAGCAAAAGGGTGGCTTAGGTAAGATTTAAAAATTGTGTTTATATTTTGGATACTGTCAAGAAAGCCAAACTTTGATAGTGCTAATGGCATAAAGATTACTTCAAAATATGACAATTCAGATACCCTTGGCATCTATAGTATTCACAGCCAAGCAAACATCCCCGTTCTCCTCTCAGACAGTTATACATGGCTTACATGCAGAAAGAAAGTTCGGAAGCAGACTCCTCCCACTCACCGGAGCACTAGACTCTTGGTACCATTAGTAAGCAGAGCTCACTGCTGAGACTGGAGAGGAGAAGGGTCCTAGCAACAGGAAACTCTGTTTCTATTTAATTGACAGGGAGCTGAGAGCCAGGCTTGAGGGTGCATGTGGGACATCAGTGCTCTGGACTTGAGGAAAGTGTTTGAGAAAAGATGGCTATGGAGTGAGTATGAGGCCAGCCTATGCTATTCACAGAATTTGTTCTCAAGATAAAGGGAAAAAAAAAGGATTCCAAGAGTTTAAGTGACATTCTCAAGGTCACAGCATATCAGTGGCGAAGTTAAATTTGGTCTGTATCTTTTGTCTTTAGCCTTGTAATAAGGTGTTCCTTCACTCCATCTCTATAAATGTGACAGAAGAGTGGTAAATAATACCAAGTGCTTACAGTTTCTATGTTGGTACTTGATTATTACATGTGAGCTGCTGACTCTGGAAGTAGTCTGTGGTTGGAAGAACTGTGCAGTAATCTAAATGTCACAGGCCTGAAAAGAATCAGAGGCTGAATGTTAGTTAAAACTGTGCAGAATGCTTGTAACTATTTGTGATTGGCTGTGATGTATTATTAGAGCTTGGGTTTTTGTTGTGACTGTATGGACTAAGCTGCATGGAAAATGCTGATGAACAACTGTAAAAATACCTTTCTTTCCCTACTGTCCCTGAGCAGCAGGGATCAAATAACTGTTTCTCAGTTGTCTGTCTTTTAAACAAGACTATCTGACTCACTCAACATGGACTCATGGCAAGTTGGTGTCTGCTTCTCTGTGGTGCTCTACTCTTTTAGACCCCAAACATGGACCACCAGGGGATACTGGGACTAGAAAGGGCCTGACATGATGTTTTACAAATTTATCTTAGATTCCTTCAGTGTGCCACAGTTTGTGTTCAATAAAGGCAGGCAGTATAGAATCAGGGAGGTAGAAATGGTCTGTGATTGGATGTAGGGTGAAAAAAATTATGTGTAGCCAGTCTTGGAATCTGACCAGCTATTGACTAAGTTGATGGCTTCCATTTGAATTTTGGGTCAGATATCATTATGCCAATAATGTAACACATGCTTTTTAATCAGCAGTAGCACAGCTAAGTCTACCTTTACTTGCCCAGGAAATCACAGAGTTTGGTGGGAGATCTTTTATTGACCTGACTCCCCATGTGGTCAAAAATTTCCCAGTTTATTCATCTGATTATAGAGCTGACAACTTGCTACAAAGATGTATTTGTTAGTGTTTATTTTGTCCTGAAAGACTCATATGTAAAGAGGAGTAATAATGGTAGCTTTCTCTGAGGAATTTTGTGAAGTTTTAATAGGTAATATGTTCAGGCTTTACAAAGAGCCCCAGATGTGTTATATAAATACTGCTTGTTATAATTAGTATTTGCACTACACAGCATTAAGACTTCCTTGTGGACTTGAGTATCAGGTGGCTGTGATTTCTTTTATATCAGCAAAAACAGGGTTTATTAAGCTCTTGAACATTGTATGGCTATATTATAATTTATTTGCCAAACCTATTACTAGACATGTTTTCCCCTCAATGTTCTGCTATGTAAATGCTGTACAATATCTGTCACTTCCAGGAATCTATCCCATAGAAGTGAATAATCATTCTCCTCACAATTTCTAAATAATTAGGATTAAGACAATATAAATATAATGTAACCACTCAGCCAGCAAGTATTATATGGAACACCCAATCCTGTGCTTTGGGCTCTTTCATCCATTTTCTAGCCATATTCTTAGAACAACAGCTATAATGATACTCAATCTGTAAACACAAAGTTTCACAGGCTACTACATACATTTTTTTTCTTGCGTGGATTATCTCACTTCTTTTTGTAATACAGAATATTACAAAAAGAGAGAGAGAGAGCAGGTGAGGAGGTATTCTTGATCAAACTTCCCATTAAATAAGGGGACATTTAGATATGGTACATATAGGGCAACTACAGTCAATAGCAGCACACTGTGCAGTTATAAAACCACTAAGAGCAGATCTTAAATGTCTCCTGGTTGAAAGATGTAGATAACTGGGGCAGTGCCCAGGAAGGGTGGTGTGTCTTGCCCCACCCCCCATCCCCTTCTCACCTTGCTTCCTACATGTCATGTGTTGAGTAGCTTTACTCTACTGTGAGTCTCACCATGACTTTCTGGTTTACCTTGGGCTCAAAATGAAGAGACTAATTAAGCACAGGCTCAAGTCTCCGAAGCCATGATCCAAAATAAACCTTCCGTTCTCAAAGTTGGCGTGTTCATTTTCCACCTATCTGTTGTCATTGTAATTGTTCCAGCACCCATAAGCTGACTGAATCTTCCCCACTTTGCTTGGTCAGTACTGGAGTCTGACTCATTCAAGCAGCCTGGCCTGCAGACCTTACCTATAAAGGCAGACCCATCAGAATAGCAGAACCTGACTATTCAATGGAAACAATAAAAGCAAGAAGGTCCTGGTCAGAAGTTATACTGACACTAAAAGAGCATGGCTATGAACCTAAACTACTATAACCAGAAAAACTATCAATCACCATAGATGGAGTAAACAAGATATTTCATGACACAATCAGATTTAAACACTACCTATCCACAAATCTGGCCCTATAGAAAACACTAGAGAGAAAACTCCAATCTAAAAAACCAAGATACACCCATAAAACCACAAGTAATTGATGACCCCACAGAAGAAAAGCCACAAGAAAGGAAATACGCACAAGCTACCACCAAAAATAACAGAAAATAACAATCAGTTGTCATTAATATCCCTTAGTATCAATGGAATCAATTCACGTATAAAATCCCACACCCTAACACAATAGATATAAAAAGAAAAGACATCCTTCTGTTGCACATAAGAAACACAGCTCAATTTCAAAGTCATACACAGGCTCAGAGTAAAGGGTAGGAAGAGATTTTCCAACCAAATGACCCCAAAAAACAAGCTGGTATTGCTATCCTAATATATAACAAAATAGACTTCAAACTAAAATCAATCAAAAGAGACCAGGATGGTCATTACTTTTTCATCTCAGGAAAAATCAACCAAGATGAGATCTCAGTCCTGAATACTTCTGCCCCTAACATAAGGGCACCTAAATATATAAAAGAAACACTACTAAATATTAAACCCCACATCAAATGTCTCACTCTAATAGTGGGAGACTTCAATACCCCACTTTCACCCTTGGATAGGTTAACCAGACAGAGACTCAATAGAGAAATAAGGGGTCTAACAGACGTTATGAAATAAATGGACTTAATAGATATTTACAGAAGCTTCCACCCAAGCACAAAAGAATGTACACATTTCTCAGCACTCCATGGAACTTTTTCTAAAATTGACCATATACTTGGTCATAAAGGAAATATCAATAGATACAAAAAAATTGGGAATAGACCCTGTATCATATCAGACTACAATGTCCTAAAGTTAGAACTCAACAACAACAACAACAACAATCACAAAAAGCCTACAAGCTCATGGAAACTAAACATGTCTACATTGAACCACCTATAGGTCAAGGAAGAAGAAACAAATCAAAAGCTTACTAGAATTTAATGAAAATGAATCCACAACATACCCAAACTTATGGGACACCATGAAAGCAGACTTAAGAGGAAAATTTATAGAATTAGATGCCTATATGAAAAACCAAGAGAAATCTCACATAAGAGACCTAACAGCACAGCTGAAGTCCTTAGGACAATAAGAAACAAACTCAAGTAGAAGGAGCAGACAACAGGAAATAATCAAACTTAGAGCTGAAATCAGTACAATAGAAACAAAGAGAACAATACAAAGAATCAATGAATCAAAGAGTTGGTTCTTTAAGAAAGTCAACAAGATAGACAAACCCTTATCCAAACTAACCAAAAGGCAGAGAAAGAGAAAGTATCCAAATTAACAAAATCAGAAATGCAAAGGGAGACATATTAATAGGCATCTAGAAAATTATCTGGTCATACTCTGAAAATCTATACTCTACTAAAATGGAAAACCTAAAAGAAATGGATAGCTTCCTAGACAGGTACCAATCACCAAAATTAAATCAAGAGCAGATTAAAGACCTAAACAGGCCTATAACCCCAAAGGAAATTGAAGCTGTTATTAAAAGCCTCCCAAATAAAAAAAATCCCAGGACCAGATGGTTTCACTGCAGTATTCTAGCAGACATACAAAGAAGAACTAATACCAATATTCAACAAAATGTTTCATACAGTAGAGACAGAAGAAACACTGCCAAACTTTTTTTTTTTGAGACCACAATCACCCTAATACCCAAGCCATTCAAAGACACAACAAAGAAAGAGAATTACAGACCAATCTCCCTCATGAACATTGATTCAAAAATACTCAACAAAATTCTGACAACCTGAATACAACAACATATAACAAAAGTCATCCACCATAATCAAGTATGCTTCATCCCAGAAATGCAGGGACACAGTTCATCATATGAAAAACTGTAAATGAAATCCATAATATAAACAAATTGAAGAAAAAAATCATATGAGCATCTCCTTAGATGCTGAAAAAGCCTTTGACAAAATCCAATACTCCTTTATGATAAAAGACCTACAGAGATCAGGAATACAGGAAAAATACCTAAATATAATAAAGGCAATTTAGAACAAGCCAACAGCCAACATCAAAGTAAATGGAGAAAAATTCCAAGCAATCCCACTACAGTCAGGAACAAGACAAGGCTGTCCCCTCTTCCCTTATCTATTCGATATAGTTCTCAAACTTTTAACTAAAGCAATGAGAGAATGAAAAGAGATTAAGGGGATACAAATTGGAAAAAAAGAATTGAAACTATCTCTATTTGCAGATGATATGATTGTATGCATAAGTGACTCACAAAATTTTACCATGAAACTTCTGCAACTGATAAACACCTTCAGTAATGTAGCAAGGTATAATATTAACTCAAAAGAAATCAGTAGCCCTCTTATACACTAAAGATAGAAGGACTGAAAAAGAAATAAGGGAAATATCACCATTTATAATAGCTGCAAATAGCATTAAATACCTCAGTGTCACTATAACCAAACAGACCTGTTTGACAAAAACTTTAAATCACTGAAGAAAGAAACTGAAGAGGATATCAGAAAATGGAAAGCTCTCCCATGATCCTGGATAGGTAGAATCAACATGGTAAAAATGGCAATTCTACCAAAAGCAATCTACAGATTCAATGCAATCACCATCAAAATCCCAACACAATTTTTGCAGATCTTGAAAGAACAATAGTCAATTTCATTTGGAATCACAGGAAAGCCAGGATTGCCAAAACAATTTTGCTCAACAACAACAAAAAACTTCAGGAGGCATCACCATCCTCAATTTCAAGCTATACTATAGAGCTACAATAATAATAATAAAACAGCCTGGTACTGGCATAAAAACAGACTTGGGGGTCAATGGAAGTTAACTGAAAACCCCAACATTAACCTATACACCTCTGAATACCTAATTTTTGACAAAGAGGCTCAAAATATTCAATCGAAAAAAGATAGTATCTTCAACTCATGGTGTTGGCATAGCTGGATTGTAGTGTGTAGGAAAATGCAAATAGATCCAAGCCTATCACCCTGCACAAAACCCAGCTACACTGAACTTGATAGAAAAGAAAGTGGGAAATACCATTCAATGCACTGGCACAGATGACCACTTCCTAAATATAACACCAGTAGTGTAGATACTAAGAAAAGCAATCAATAAATGGGATCTCCTGAAATGGAGAAACTTCTGTAAAGCCAAGGACACAGTAAATAGACAAAATGGCAGCCTTCAGAATGGGAAAGATTTTCACCAACTCTACAAGTGAGAGGGGATTGATCACTAAAATATATAGAGAACTCAAGAAACTAGAGCCCATAACCCTAAATAACCTAATTAAAAATGGGGCTCAGAGCTAAAAAGGAAATTTTTAGCAGAAGAATTACAAGTGGCTGCAAGGCACTTGAAAAATTGCTCAACATCTTTGGCCATCAGAGAAATGCAAATCAATACAACTTTGAGATACTTCCTGTCAGAATGGCTAAGATTAAAAACACAGATGACAGCCTACGCTAGAGAGGATGCGAAGCAAGTGGAATACACCTCCATTGTTGGTGACAGTGTAAACTTGTCCAGCCACTCTGGAATGCAGTATGGCAGTTTCTCAGAAAACTTGGAATCAGTCTCTCCAAGGATCCGGCAATACCACTATTGGGCATATTCCCTAAACATGCACATTCACACCCCAAAAGCATTAGCTCAACTATGTTCATAGCATCACTGTTTGTAATAGCAAGAACCTGGAAACAACCTAGATGTCCCTTAACTCAAGAGTGGATTAATACACTCTGGTATATCTATACAATGGAGTACTACTCAGCAGTTAAAAAAAACTGATACCCTAAAATTCACAAGAAAATTGATGGATTTGGAGAATATCCTCCTGAGTGAGGTATCACAAACCTAGAAAAAGGAGCAGAGGATGTAGTCACTCATTAGTGGACTTTAAACAAAAAGCAAATAACACCCAAGCTGCCAACCACAACCACTGAACAGCTTGGAATCTGAAGGAATTTAAGAGAGCTATTCAGTGAGTCCCCCAGGTAGGAAAAATAGGGAAGATCTTCTTAGGTAATTGAGAGCCTAAGGGGTTGCAACCAAGAACAGGTGGGAACAAATCATGAGGTAAGGAGGTGATTGAGTGAGAGGAACAATAGGGAGGGAGAGAAATAAAAAGAGATGGAGATCTTAATAGAGAAAGCCAATGTGGGGTTGGAAAAAGACCAAGTGCTAGGAAACCTCCAAGAACTCACAGGATGTCCCTGGCTAGGTCTCCAACCAATATTGAAGGAGTTGCCTAAACAGGACTGACTTCCTGTATAATCAAATAGCCACCCTCAGTTCCACTACAGAAATTACATCCAATAATAGAGGCAGAGATAGGGATACATGGCTGAGCACTGGGCTGAGTCCCTGGTCCAGCTGCTAGCAGGGGAAGAGACTGTATATGAACAAGGGGAAAGAGATTAAGAGAAAAATTCTCACAGAGATGGCTGGCTGAAGCTCTGTGGAACTTACTGAATCAATCGCAGCCACGTGGGAACCATCAACAAAAGCAATTAGGTCCTCTAAGGATAGACAACTGTTCACTGACATGGCAGCATGTGGATCCTCAAGTGGATGGTTCAGACTGTGTTTCTGTGTATGGACTGGCACCTTGGAGCCCATTCCCTCCAGAGGAACACCTGACTCAGTCTTGATATTAGGATGAGGAAATCGGACCTGTCTTGAGTGGATGCTGAGCTCATCCACCTTGGGACCTCTTGCTGTTTCTGGGGAAGGGATGAGGAGATCTTGAGTGGGGAGGTTGAAGGTTGACCGGGAGGGTTCTGGAGGGAGAATGGGTTTGGAACAATGGGATATATCGATAAAAAGACTTTATTCTATAAATAAAAACAAAATGTCAAAGATTTATTTTTAATTTTCTTGTATTTACTTGCTTATTATTTATGTATTTGTGTACATGTTCATCATGATATGGATGTGGAGGTGAGAGAAAAATCTGCTGTAACTGGTTCTTTCCTTCTACTATGTGGTTTCCATAGACCAAATCAGGTAGTCAAGTTTGGCAGCAAGCATCTTCATCTAGCTTCGGGAAGTTAAGGGTACATTAATAAGAATGCTCAATTGGAATAATGAAAAGGTTTGTGATTAATGACATTGGTACCTTCTCTCCACAGTCCATATCAGGATCAGCCTATTGTGGACAGAATGTTTGTTGTTACCTAGTGTCATAACAGTTATGTCTCACTTTGCTCTGACATTATGGAGACATGCACTGTTCTGAGCAGTAAGTATATTTTGTATTTTAAAAACACCATCTAGTTGGTTTTCCTAGTATATGGTGTGAATTACATAGAGAATGCCTAGGTTACATAGAAAAATTTTTGCACCCATTCTTTCTGATTAATTTTTGTGATCACACCATTTATTCTGTGTTGGGTAGCTCTTTCTGGATTTTCTGTCCACTTGCAGTATCTACAATCCTACCTGTGGTGAGAATGTTTGTATGCAGTGAAAATTACTTTGTAGGAGTTGTTTTGGCTTCTGTGGAGTATCATAGAAGTGGGTGGAGGAATTAGAGGAGAGACAGGTAGAAGGAGGGTGGATTCAGGCAGACTTCATCCAGCTGCCAAAGAAAAAACATGTAGAACTGTACATGTATGGGCCATGGGCCATGGCCACATGGCCAGGTAGATTAATGAAAATTGGTTAAATTAAGATAGAAGAGCTAGTTAATAATGTGTCTGAGACAAATGTTAAACAATATAAAATTAATATGAGTATCTAAGTCATTTTTGAGGGATAAAAGCTGCTGTGGGCAGGTTAGACCTCTAGCCCAAATAGGATTAAAAATCTCTTTTATAACAGATGATGCCCCGCGTTGGGTGCCATTTGTTATAAAAAAGATTCTGGGCCATACTTTCCAGTCTAGCCCAGAGATTTGGTTTCACTCTTGGCCCTGCTTTGCCTCAAATAATCACACACAGGCACATATTATTTTTGTGTTGATTGACCTAGGGCCCAGGCATATAACTTGCTAACTACTTCATCTGAACTCAACCTTGTTCAGCTGTGTGGCTAGATACCTTTTCTCAGAGTAGTATTTCAGCTTCCTTCCTCTGCATCTGCTGCTGTCTCCTTGTCTTATATCCCTGTGGCATCTGTCTCTGTTCTTCTTGTACTCAGAGTTTTCATAGCCTTGTAGTCCCACCTATACTTCCTCTTTGCCTTTGGCCAATCACCTTTTTATTAAACTTACAAGCAGGACAAATATTTAAAAAATAACATAATCTCACTTGTAATGATTTGAAAAGATAGATGGATTTTGGTGTTTTGATACAAACAAGTTCAATTTTTTTATGCTGTATATACTTTTTCTACTCTTGTTTAAGGTATGATGTCTGTGTAACTCATTTAAAATTGTAATGTGTAATAAAGAAATACAGATTAATAGCCATCTATAATAACCAAACTTATAGTCATGTTAGTTAGGTTTTAGTAAGGATACAAAGATATATTTCAACTAGATAGGTAATCTTAAAATATTTCTAAGACCTACTGAATATGGCATTCAAAATATTTTAAGAACTTAGACTTTTCTGGACAGTGAAACAGGTCTGCTCCTGGCAGCACTAATGTACTTCAAGAGAATGATGGGCATTGAAAAAACTTTTTGTGGAATTTTATTTTGTGGCAACAGTTAGCTACTGGATAAGAAACTGTTCTTGAGCTTGGGATCAGAAACACCCTGGACTGATCCTTCGAACCCCACTCCAACTATAGGAATACCAGACTCACTCTTGAGGGAGGTTGGACAAAACTGGATTTGGCCAGGAGTGGTGACTGATCCAAACATTATTGGATCAGTGGGACCATAGGACTGTCTGCTCCCTGCCCAGCGAAGGGATGGGGAGTTGCAGAGAAGAGAAATGTCAAGATGTGGTGGGAGGGGGAAGGGACCTTGAATAAGGATATACAGGGATGGGCAAAAAATTTCAGAGGGAAAGCTGAACACATAGTAAATATATGTGTAGCAATCTTATTTGCATTACCACCCTTGATATGCCATGCTTATGATTCTTATCCTCTTTATAGTTATTGTTAACTTTTCCTCATTTTAAATTCATGTTACTTTTTTTTGTTAAATACAAAATGAAGAAGAAGAAAAAAAAAAAAAGAAACTGTTCTTGTATTGACTACTTGACAGTATGCTGTATAAACTAGGCATGCAGGTTCCATAGGAAACTGACCTCAGACTTTGGTGGAACAGGCTGAGGTGACCCTTCAGTTTCCTGCTTCCCAGAAAAAAAATTGCCAGGTATCTTTCAGGACACAAGGAGAAGTGTCTGATGAACTATAACATTTTCCTGCATCACTAAAAGGTATGCCAGAGACTCTAGGCCTACATGCTAAAGATAGATGCCCCAACATTACAAAAGAACTTTGGATGACTGTCCAGGCAGACAGGCATTATCTCTGTCATTTCTAGATTAGAGAAGTTGCTTGCACTTCCTGTTTACTTAAGCAATATAATATCCTTCTGTGGTCTTTGATGTAGTTAAAGATTTAATAATGATAAGTAAATTGAAGCCTTCTTTTTGATTAGACAAAAATAAAGTGTGGCGAGAATGTCTATATGTAGTGAAAGATCATTTTGTGAATAAAGGAGCTGTTTTGGCCTGTATGGAGCACCGTAGAAGTGGGTGGAAGAATCAGAGAAGAGACAGGTAGAAGGAGGGTGGAGTCAGGCAGACTCCATCCAGCCACCAAAGAAAAAACATGTAGGACTGCAGGTTCGGGCCATGGGACACAACCACATGGCCAGGTAGATAAATTAAAATGAGTTAGATTAAGATAAAAGAACTAGCTAATAATGTGCCTGAGACATTAAGCCAAACAATATAAAATTAATATAAAAATCTAAATGACTTTTGAGGGATAAAAGCTGCCATGGACAGGCAGGCTTCGGACCCAAACAGGGTCAGAAATCCCTTTTACAGTACTACCAACATGTACAAAGCCAGCTCAAAGACCACCTCCAGGGGTAATAGGACAAGCCAGAGCCATAGTCTCCTGGTTCAGTATTCTGCCCCAATTGCCTGTATCTCGCCACATTCTTTTCTCCTGACTTGTCTTTCTATGATTTTTGTCCCAGTCAGACACTCCAGGAGGTCAGAGACTTCAGAGATGGATACTCATACACTTTGATTTTTATGACTTTGTGAGCAGGCTTCAGTGTGATCACATACAGCTATGAGGCAAATATATAACAAAATGTAGATAGCTTCTGGATGGTCCCTAAGGACATACAGGTTACTGTTTTGTGACACTTTGTACTCTGTGAACCCCATACGCAATGTTGGCTAAATATACTGTTTTAAAGTAAATAAAAAAAAACTCCACAGAATACAGCAAGAACAGTTTGAAACAGATACAATGCTTTTAAAATAGATATGCTACCCACAGCTGTTTGTTACTGGTTATGGTGATTGGCTGCCCCTGAAATGGGAAGGTCACTCTAAAAACCTTGTCTCATTTCTTCTTCTTCCTCTGTCTTGCAGTGATTTTTAAGTTGACATGAATTCATTTTTTTAAATTTGTTATTAAAGTTTAATGTGTGTGTTTATAATAAGTACATATGCTATATATTAAATATTTGATTAACTTCAAACCTGAGCAATTATAACCCAATACATAGTTAAAGACTAGATTCTGACAACATATATATACTGAGCTTACTACCTCCATACATGTACTTATATTCTGAGAGTTGATTATATATTAAGAAATTATTTCTGCTTTCTTTCACAGTACAGTAATTATATAAATACTATACACAAATGGTGGCTGAAGATTTTTCTGCCCTTTACATATGCCTAAAATTGGTGGGGACTTCTTTAGCTCATAGGCATTTACTATCCCTAAGATCTCTACAAATTCCAGGTGAAATAGTGCTTACATTCTGATAGTGGCAGTCTTCAGTTTTCTTGCCACTTGTGAGAAGGGCCAAGAAGACCAAACTTCAGATACCAGTATGCTACACTAATGAAATTTCATGAAGATTTGATACAGACATAGCCAAAGACACATGATCTTTTGCCAGCTAGATTTTTTTCTATTATCTTTCACTAGCCATTGTCTTTATTATCTCCCTTCTAGGAAAACGACTTCTGATTTCCTACAGGAAAACATCCCAGTATTCTGCCCTAGGGAAGGAAAATCTCATTTCTAAATCCATAGGTAAACATTTACACAGATAACACATTATCTTACTTGAGGGGAATTCTGATCTTGTCTATTAAACAGTGTGAAAGTGTCTTTCCAGTATACTCTTTCCAAAATGTGGTGCATATGATCAACAACTTGGAAAATCAGATCTTACCAGAACTTATCAGATCTGCTGATGCGCCTCTGAGCTCACTCATTATCTGTGACTGAAGATACCAGTGCATGAAAACAGTACTATGGACATATATCCCAGAACCTATCACAAGTCACATTTCCATTTCAGACCAGCCAGCTCAAGGATGGGAACAGCTTTACTGGTCACCTGTTTTCTGACAGACTCTTGGCTGAGGTGTACAACTCATACTGAGCTTCCTTTCCAGTTCTGAAACCCTCCTCCTCTCATTAAGACCATTGTGCTTTGCAGTTTATGGCCCTCATCCACTTCTTTACTCCCAGGAGTTAAAATAAAATAGATGCATGAGATAATATGGAATCTGATGGGAATTGGTAATTATATTTACTTCAGATTTCAGGAACCACCTCTAGCTTTCTATTGCTCATAATTGTCATATTCCTCCTGACCTCAGGACATTGTCATTGTCACCATGCAGGCAATAGGGAGAAAGAGGATTCTGTGTTATCTTGGAGTATAACAACAAATAAGGGCATCATCGTGGTGAGTCCTTCACAGAGCAGTCTATGGCCATGGTGCTGTTATATGTGGGCAGCCAGAAGCACTAAGTTCCCTCTGTGCCTTTCACATTTTTTCTTGGTAAGATTGTCTTCTACAACTTGTTTTCAGTTAGAAACAACAATAGCTCACAGTCATGATGCCAAGTTAGCCTTCTCTGTTCTCAGTTATAGGAATTATAAAGATGCAAGAAATATTTTCCCAAGTAGTGTATTACAAGGGCATTTTTATTTAAATATCAAGCATTGTTTAACATCTACACAACTGAAGCACAAAATTGACATAGACATTTTTTCCTTTTTTCTATCAGTAGCATGTCACACTTTGTTGGAGTCTTGGAATGGATACTCACAAGCTTACTTTTCTACAGCATTCTTCCATGCAACTCATTCTATCTTGAAAAGGACACTATGAAATTACAAAATGGTTCAAATTCCACTAACATTAGACCAGTTTTCATCTCCAGTAATTGAGCTGAAAATGTGACAGCCTAACCTAAAGTTAAAAATCTGCTAGTTTGCTGCTGTGGGGTGGCCTTTCTGTATTCTGTGACTAAGTGTTTCTACCTTTGGTTAATAAAACAGCTGCTTTGGTCTATGGTAAGATAGCTTATAGTCAGGTGGGAAATCCAAACAGAAATACAAGGGAAGAAGGGCTGAGTCAGAGAGACACGATTCAGCCACCCAAGAAACAAAATGTATAGGTAAGCCACCAGCCACATGGAAACACATAAATTAAGAGCAATGGGTTAATTTAAGATGCAAGAGCTAGCTAATAAGAAGCCAGAGCCATAGTACAAATGGTTTGTAATTAATATAAGCCTCTAAATAATTATTTCATAAGCAACTGCAAGACCACAGGTAGGAGAGAGCTGTCTGGACCAAGGGGGTTAGGTAGGACCAAGATAAACTTCTGGTTTCAGTTGACAATGGGAGTTATGAGAAACAAAGTTTCCTGGGAGTTTTGAGCTCATTATGGCTTTGGAGAAGTACACCAGCAGCACACACTAAGAGCCAGGTGGGATGCTCTGAGGAGCTGACGAACCAGAGGTTTCTAATTGAAAATATTTCTGATAGGGCCTGGGGAGATAACTAAACTGGTCACGGGCTTGCCACACAAGCATAAGAAAATGAATTTTGATCTCCAGAACTCATCTGAAAAAGCTGGACTTGATATTGTTGACTTGGAATCACAGCACTAAGAAGATAGCAGATACTTAGGCCTTGATAGTCAGCCTGCCTAGTCTCCCTGGTGAGTTCTAGACTAAAGAGAGACCTTGCCTCAGTGGAGGTAGACAACACCTGAGGAACTCACCTTTGGCCTCCCATACATGTGCACATATACATACATATGTATCTTCACACATGTGTACTTACACACAGAGAGACTTCTCCTCATAGAATAGTATTTCACTTACTGTCTATACAGAAGATACAAGAAATCACAGATATTAATATTACCTGACTACAACCCCATAAGGTTGGCCAATGAAAGTGATAAGAACATTGTACATGTCCAGCAAGTATTACTGTAAGTGTTTGAAGGTGTTATATCAATAATTTCTCTGTGAATTATAAATGTGATGCTCCTTGTGGTCTAGATAAGGCATTCCCAAGGCCACAAAAATTAATGTTTCAGAGCTAGTGTCTAAGCCTAGACAGTTCATTTTGGAAACTAAACTATTAAAGGGCAGGCTATAGTGCCCCATTCTTAAGTAAATGAAGCACTAAGATACGCCACTGGTATGCACTGCACAATATAGATCTTATATGTATCAACTATTACAATGCTGTTATTAACTGATAGCAGCAGCTTTGTAAAATCACTATTAGTAGTTAGAAATGAAGACTTTGAGCCTTGGAGATGCTTAACCACTTAACCATGTTCACACAGGAAGAAATGGTGTTCCTGGGATTTGAATCCAGATCTGTGTAAATATGAAGCATAGCTAGAGGCAGTATGGTTCTGTAAAGGGCAAACAACAGTTGGCCTCTTGAGCATCATGAACGAAAGTTGGCCATGGTCAGAATTCATGTGCTCATGAATTAGAATCTAGGCAACAATAGAAGATTTTTGTTACAATTTGCCTTTCAGACTTATATGTTCATTCTCCTTTTAAATGAAGTAGCAACACTTGCTCTTTGACAAATGCTAAAGCAACCTTTCTTGTGAGCTTTATCCCTTACCTTAAGATGAACCCAAATTTAAAATCCTCTTTCCATATTCTTCAATGTTTCAGTTGTTTTGAGCACTTAAGATATCTAGGTCTTAAGGATACAAATCAATCACTAGAGACATATAGTATACAAAATATAGAAATAACCAAAACTTAAAGTAAAACATAGGCTGTGCCATCCAAATAAAGGCTGATCCAAAAATGCAATTTCAAACTGCCAATGTTCCCTTCAATGCTACTTGTATGTTCTCAGTTGTGTATATAGCATTTTCATAGCTCTGTTCAGTGCTCAGTATGCATCATGCCAATAGGTGTGATGTAAATGGCTTCCAATGTACAGGATGTGATGTGAATCTCCCTGAAAACCAAATGACTTTTTACAAATGCTCCAAATGTTCAAAGGTATAAGATTGAAAAAATAGCCCTCCCAATATAAATATACAAATAAAACAGTGATGGCAATGCTTCGTTTTGTTGCTCAATTCATGGATGGGCTGGGGAGTGTGAACTGCTTCTGCTCTGCGGCTGATTTAAAGTTCAGATAACTCATCTTTATTCATTCCCTTTCAGTCATGATGAGCCATGTTGAGAGCAGCTGTAGGCAAAGGGGAGAAAAGGCTCCCCCTCCTTCCCTCCCTCCTCCAAATCCTTGTCAAACAGTGCTTACAAAGAATCCATCTGGGCTCAGTGCTGTTCAGGGAACCCATGAAATAATAGAGAATGGGAGGGGAAATCCAGCTAAATCTAGTGCAGAGATTTAAAAAACATCTGGCCACACATTTTGGGAGAAAAAGCCTTCTCTCTATTTTCTGAATAATTTCATGCAAAGTCAGGTAGAGGAGGGCAACAGAGAAATTTTACTTCACTAAATTTAAAAACAAACAACATTCTGCATACTAAAGGCAATAGGAAATGCTAAGAGCAAGCAGCTAGTTCTGAGAGGCCTGGTACCCATTTCAGTTAAGAGAAGCACAGAAAGCTAGAAGGTGAAAAATGAGTGTTCCTCCTACCCTAAGGCGAAAACGTAAACACCAGGAAATGATGGCTTGCACAAAGTGGAATGAATGAATGCTTAATGTCAGCGATAGAGGTTTTAGATCTTAAAAATATTCTTCCAGGCTTAGGTAGCAAATGAATTGGAGTTCAACACTTAGATGCTCAGTTTCTTCTCTCCCTTCCTTCCCTTTCTCCTTCCCTCCCCCCCCCTTCCTTCTTCCCTTTTATAGATTTTGGGTGGATGATGATTTTTTTTAATGTCTTTGGATCAAGCTTTGTGCTAGGAAGTAAATGTTTTTTAACATTTTATTTAAAATGATTTCATCTGTTTTAATATGTAAACCCAACAGAAATCTTGTTTATAGATTATATCCAATGACATAAAAATGGCTCCAGTTTCAAAGGGGAGACTTGGCAAGTAGTTATTGCATAAAACATTGCAGCCTTGTTTATTTTACAGCATTTTTCTTCATGTGTTTTTAATGGTTACATGAACCAAATGCTTTGGTATCTATGCTCAAGATGATAATGAATGAGAAATAAAAGTCTGTAGTAAGCAAGAAACCGGCTGGACTGCTTCACAAGTTGCCTTAAAATATGTCTGCATTGCAGAGTGAAAGGGAGTCAAGGCTGTGTTTGAAAACAACCAAGGTTAAGCAGGAATTAAATTTAAGAAAATTTGAAGCTAAAGGGAAAATTAACAGAAGGGCTGCCACAGAAAACTCCTAGAACATTTCACTTTGCAGCTTTTCTTAAGCAGAGGTCAAGGGCATCTTCTTCCTGTCACCTCTGAAGCTTCTGCCATTTGGCACTGTTATCCTTGTGGCTGTTCACTGTGATGGTGTCTTTTCTGTCTTCAGGGCTCTTCTGCTCCTTGGCTTTGTATTCCTTGTTGCCCCTTCCTCCTTTGGCTTTCCTCCTGTGCTCAGGATTCTCAGCACCACCCTTTCAGCATCTCTTCTTTGATGCTCAGAGATCAGTTCTCCTTCCAGAATCCACTCTTCCCTTCCCCAGTCTTTGCCCCGAAAGCCTCATGCAGCAGCTGGTGTCCATTTCCTGCCATCTACTTTAGCATAGTTAGAACCAGAGGCCATTTCCACCACCCAAACAGTCCTTCCTGTTGGCCTGAAAACTTGGCTTCACTTTTAAAGTCTGTCCCTCCTTTACCCACAATGGCCAATGACTCACAGAATTCACCCACATTCTCTCTCTGAGCTCTTTTCACTAGTTTACCAATGTTAAGTATGATGTGCCAGGCACAGCCTAACTATTTCATGCCAGTTATCTAGCTGCTGAGGAAGAAGCCGTGGCAGTCAGTATTAGCTAGCTTATACAACAAGAGGAGTCAAGTTCTGAACTCAAGCCATTTAGCTAATTAGGGCTATACTGAATTCTCACAGAATTTCTTATTCCACTCTAGACTATGTTACTTCATTTTCCTATACAGTGTTTTAAGTGTGGAAATAATCAGCAACATTAACCACACCTGTGGCTTGAAACCTATTCAGTGAAAATTTTGGGAAACTTATCTTACGAAAATACAAGGGCAAAATTAGAAATAGGTTTAGTTTGCAAAACCTGGTAAAAGATACTGTGATCTATGTGTGAGAGATCACAGCATTGAGCCTGACTCTGCAGAACTGTCTATCATAAAGGGAAATGTTCAAGTATTCTAAGAAGAAAAATAGATATCAAATGTTAGCCAAGCCAGAAGATATCTACCAGATTATATACCTAATTATTAACCAAACTGCAAGATATATGCCAAACCAGAAGGTATATACAAAAATATTAACCAAACCAGAAGATATATATCTACATATACTTAAATATTAACCAAAATTGTTTCTGAGGCATCGGGGCTCAAAACCAAAGGATTTATCTTCACATGTTCCCAATTTTCCCCAATGACTGTATGATACAGAACTGTATGATAAAGATCAGAACTTTCCGCCATGATAACTGTTATTTCAAATAGCACTTCAGCATGGTGCCACTTCTTTTCTCGAGGACACAACACTGCTTACTGTCTGCTGCATGGAGTTGAGTTTCTTTAAATTGGATTGAAGTCCCTCTGGCTAGGGTCTCCTATTGGACCTCATTCCCAACTGCAGCATCTTTTAGGGGAATTAGGCTGGGTTCCTTGTTGCATTTACTTTCTTTACTCAGGCTCCATCAGTCCTGCAGCAGGTAGAGGGTTGGTGGAGCTCTGCTGACTTTCTTAGATCACTACTACAAATGCACCAGTCTCCCACTGGGATTTTAGGGCACACGTTGGATTTGTTTATGGACAGGTTGGTGCTTCTGTTTAATTTTGATATGTGTGGAATCACACTGAGCACAAGGATTGTGCGTTTACTACAATGGTCATTTTCACAGGCAGATGGGGTCACAGATGCTTCTCACACTTATGTGCCATACTTTCCATATTTACATGTTGATCTTTGCTGTTACTCTATCTTCTACAACATATTGTTTCCACTTGGTCTACAATCGTCCCTTGCTATACTATACTGGTACATTTATATGCCTCTCAAGTGCCCAGTTGTCAGTTCCTTAAGCACAATAGTATATCTAATTTGATTTACTAGTCCAGCACAGAGCATACAGTATTCATTTAAAAAACATTTGAGTACTAAACTATGTATTAAAGGAAGTATATAAATTTGTATGTAAAATAAGTTGCTTAGGGAAAATTCTAGAAGCAAGTTTCACAAACTTGCTTATGAACAGAATATACCACTAGCACCAGAAAAAACTGAATTTGTGAAATAAAGAAATACAGATAAAGGAAATGTCTAGACTCACTTAGTTTTGTTGATAAGTACCTAATTAAACCTAAAGGCTCAGTGCAGTGGGATTCCAGCCACCATATTAGTGTTTCATAAGATGAGTGAAGGGGGAGGAAAGAAACAACTGTAGTGACGCGATGCGATTCTCAAATAATAACCTTAGCTGGTATTTCCCACACTGTCCCAAAGGTATTAAGTTATTAGGCATCTATGGTGACCCAAAGGGCCTGCTATGGCTCCTGAGACTCGGTGTTGTATGAGAAAGTGGTCTTTTGGGGAGCTATAATATGTCTGTGGGGCTCTGAAGAAGTTGTAACCACTCATGGAGAGCATGATGGGTATACGTAGCCAGCCAAGCCCACTGGTTGCAATTAAGGATACCATAATGCCAGCACACAGGTTTGGTTTTACATAATGCATGGGTCTAACTCCGTGTGCATACCACAATGACTATTCTCTTATGTCAGCTCTGGTTTTCATTTCCATAAATGACTTCACATCAGTTTTTTTTGTTTTTTTGAGCATGTAGGCTATACATTATAATGTAGGCCTTACATCACAAATGGGCAAACTTGAGATGCCTTGCCATCTTAACAACTGTGATGTGATATTTTTATCCACCTGTGTGTAATACTGGACCTAAGGAAGAATACACAAGAAAAGAGAAGCATGTTTCTTATGTTCTAGATATTGAACAAAATGACTTTGTATAACCAAGTTTAGAACTTGAAACTCAAAGTGGTTTTGCTTTGTTTTTAAGAGTTTATCTGAAACCATTTTGAGTGAGCATGGCCTGGGGACAAAGATATAGGTTACCCCAAATTGTGTTTCAATGTGGAACCAGTTTCATGAAGTTTCATAGAAGAAAAGCAAGTCCTAAATCAAGGTAAGTTTAAAATACATGGGTGGGTATCAGAGAGGAGGGTTCAGTGAGATGTAAGAATCTTGTCTAAAGGCCCAAGATGCAATTTGATGACACTCTTAGTTTTGGAGTAGTAGAAGCTAGTGGCCAGCTAAGTTATGTTGCAAAATGTTTGTATCCATTATCATGAGATGTTAGTTCAGAAGCAGAGGTGGACAAGGGATAGCTGTTCTGCAGGGCCAGAACTAGTCAGGACCGGCAACATTCCAACCCTTTCCACAGTACTGAAATCTAGTTGGGTCAGTCAGTCTCAGTTGACATATTTTCTTCAAAATCAGTTTTTATTTAGAGTGTTTAAAATTCATAGGAGGCATTATTTTAAATAGCATTTTAAGAAATTCAGAGAAATAACACCAAAGAATCATAAAATGCCCAGTTGTAAGTAAGATCAAATGTAAGGCTGGCATCAGGGAAATACTACCCCCCTCATCCCATTCTGTAGGCTAATGACATTTCCTAAACTTTCCAATGGGTGGGGTTATGTTTTGCAAAGACTAAGAACTTGATTAGGTTTGCAGTTGCCTGGATTCGAACACTAGGCTATTTATAATAGGCTATTCTGCATTGAGTTCATGATTCTATAATAAAGATGCTCCTGTCTGACTTACAAATGTTAGAAAACCACAGTAACTTTGAAAATGGGACTTTGAGTCCTGAGTTCCAAATTATAAGACAGGCTGTCAGCAGGGGTGGAGATGCAGAACACAGAGAAAGACATTGCCCTGCAGCAAAAGCACATGGGCTTCCAGATTTAAAGAATAAATGTCTACTTCATGGGATATACAACCATCAAAACATCATTGATTTAAATTGGAAATATTAACAATGACTCCAGTATAAAGAGTTCTCCACATTAACACATTCAAAAAATTTTATGCATTAGTGAGACAAAAATTTTACAAATAAATCTTGTGTTTATCATAGTAAAACCTAGTCAATTTAAATTAATGGCCAAAAAATATATCTTAATTAAAATCTGAGTTGCACCATCTTTAAGTACACACAAAATGTAGCTACCCTTTAAGCTGAGGTCCTTGATGGGCTACTTCGAGTTAGCATATTAACAATAATTCCACCATCCTTGAAAACAGTTTGCTTAAAAGCCTTAGCCTTTGTACTTTTCTTCAGAATATTTCTTAGCTTAATAAAGTACTTTTCAGAGACAGAGTTAAGGCCAAATTCAGCAAGCCATTTTACTTATTAACAGTTATTACATATTGAAGTTTAAATGCATAAGAATTGTGTGAATTGGCTAGTGATCACATAAACTTACACACATGTATACTTAGTATGTAAATTTTAGGTCTTTCTCATTCTTTAAAATTGACATAAATTTTTTTTCTCAATGTGTAAAAAACAATGCAAACACAAGAGCTGCAAAAGTAAATGGGTTGTGTGAGTAGATTCTACTAACCATATATTATCAATTGGTTGATCCAATATACTTTAATTGAAAAGAGATATGGAAAGAGAATTACACAAAATGTTTTAAACATAAAAACATCCTCTCGTGAAGAAACAATAAACAAGAGATAACACATTGTGGCATTAAAAGTGTTAAATAAACTACTATCATCCTCCCTTCAATATAGAGGATCTTGTAGGTTTTTCTGGATTTATGAACTAGCAGGCCAGTTATCATCCTGAAGGCAACAGGCTCTGTATAGATCTAACCCATACCTGCTGGGAAGAGACAATTCCCTCACACTTGGAACCCTGCAGTCCTTTAAGCTGCTTGCTCTGTAACAGTACCAGCTGGGCCCTACATTATTTTTCATCTCCGACCACCAGGCCTCACTAAATAAAGACTATAGTGCCTTGTTAGCCAACAACAGGGCATGAAATCACTACACTGCGATCCTGCACTTTCCCAGTCATTGAATCCCCATCCCCCTATTATAGATCTGGATACACAGGGTCTATAAAGAGAAGGGAAGTGATGGAATACAATGAATGTATCAGGGCAGCCGTAACATATCCATATGGCATATTTAATTCCATATGGAGAGATTAGTGTCTTCACATAAAATAGTTCTGAGCTGGCTAATAAAAGCAAGACATGTGCTTTCAATGTCATCACCAGACTTTGAACTTGCACAGGATATATAATGGAGAGAACTATAAAGACAGATGTATAGACAAGAACAAGCTTCTGTCAGCCTAAAATTGCTAACAGATTAGAGTGTGTCTGACAAGCCACTGGGGTTGTAATGTATCTTTTTAAGGAGTATTAACATTTTAGGCATTAGCTACATGCTAAGGGAAGAAAGCTTGAAGTGCTAAACACTTAGACTATTCCACTTGCTGACCATCAGAGTTCCCCATCACGCCTAGAATCCTGCATGTTCATACATGCATGTCTCTGCTTAAGAAAGGTCAGGAAAGGAACAGGAAAGTGTCTATAACAAAGTGATGCTTTTTACAACTTGAAGCCAGGATGCTCAGCAAACAGTTCTAGAAGGGCAGATAAACGTTTGAAGTAAACTGCTCAGTGTTCCTCTCCATCTGGTCAGGTAGGGAGATGTCACTAGTGCTCTATATCTGCACAAATTTCCCTCCTTTGACAGCTATATACCCTAACCCTAACCCTGCACAAAACTCAATTCCAAGTGGATCAAAGACCTCAACAAAAAACTCAGCTACACTGAACTTGATAGACGAGAAAGTGGGAAATAACTTTCAATGCATTGGCTCAGGTGACCACTTCTTAAATACAACACCAGTAGCACAGACACTAAGAAGAACAAGTGGGACCTCCTGAAACTGAAAAGCTTCTGTATGGCCAAGGACACAGTCAATAGGACAAAACAACAGCCTACAAAATAGAAAAAGACCTTCACCAACCCTACATCTGACAGAGGACTGGCATCTAGAGGATTCTAAAAGCATGAGGTCTTCAACACAGGGCGCATACATTTTTCCCATTTGGCAGGCCCATTGTGTTTTTCATATAAAATTTCAAAGATTGTTGCTGTTAGCCTGCAGGATATGCTTATAGGTGGAAACTATATCTTGTCTTAAACATTGCCTGATAACAGAAAGAAACAGACCAGCATTTATTGGCTGGGATTAGACTCTAGACTCTGTATCCGGGATAGAGTTGTGTTTATAGGGTCATTGCACCTTCTACCCTACAGCACTGGTGTTAACTATTAACTCACAAACTCCACAGTCCCCAAAGAAGTTACCAGAGCATCTTACAGAAAGGCAGGGACGACAACTTTTAAAAATGAACTAAATGTAGTTTTGTATATACATCATTATTTGGACTGCATATTAATTATAAAAATGAGATTTTATTTCACTATTTGTTTTTTGGAGTTTTAAGTAACAATTGCAAATGTGTGTCTGTATATATTTATACATATGTGTGTGTGGACAGATGGGTACACACATATAAATTCTAACACTAAATTTCTATCTGCTTCTTGACTAATTCCTTAATGATGATTGAATGTTAAAATATGCTAATATAAAGATCAAACATAATGAGAAGCATAGATTAGAAGAATAAACATTATCATACCAAAAGAGGAATGATTTCAGTTTCTTGCTATGCAGGATCACTTATGGCCTTATCTAATTTTTTTTAATGTGGAAAAAATAAAAAATGATTTTGATCCTGAGACTTACAGACTCATATCACATATGCATCCTGGTAGTATCCAGAGTGATGTGTAAGGTAACTGCCACATATGCAAACACAATCTGCTAATACAAAGATCATATGGCTTATATAGAGAGAAAGAATAGTGCACCAATAATGTAGAGTTGTTTGACAGGGAGAATAAGTAGTGTATGTAATTTATTTTAAACTTTTAAGATACCCTTGGCAAATTTCTATATCAAAATGCTTTATAAAAACAGTTAACAGGAAGTTAGAAGGGAGTATTTTCTCATATGTAGGCAAATAACTGGGTTTTCTACTCAACATAAAAATTATCTTCAAAGTGAGCTCACTGGAGAAAAAAAAAAAAAAAAAAAAAAGAGAGAAATCTGCAGGGCCCATCTGCTACCTGCCTTTTTCTGACAGTAAGATATCCCAAAACATGGTTCTTTCTCTCTCTCTCTCTCTCTCTCTCTCTCTCTCTCTCTCTCTCTCTCTCTCTCTCTCTCCCCTCCAACTTTTGAGAAAGCTAAAATAGCAGACAATGCTAAAATAAACCAATGAAACAAGGAAATAAAATATTGTAAATAGTATTTTTTCAATAGAGAGAAAAGAGCTGCTTTATTGATTGTGTATAACTGTGTGTGTGAGAGAGTGAGTGAGGGGGAGGAAGAGGAGGAGGGAGAGAGGGAGGGAGGGAGAGGAAGAAAAAAAAGGGTACACAGAAGATAGAAAATGAAGGTGTTTTAATGTAACAAAACAGAAGTTAGGAAGAAAAGATAAAAGTCTAAAATAATGAGAGGACATAAGCAGGTGTCATCATGTACACTGTGTAAACAGAAAAGCCAGGCAAACCTCTTTGAAATTTAAAAGACTCTTAGCTGAGAGCAGAGGAGGAGAGTCTGTATGAGTAAAGGGACAGGGACTGTAAGTGAGCAAAATTCTCAGAGTGATGGCTGGCTGGAGCTCTGGGGGAGCTCACTGAATCAGGAACAGCCACTGGGGAGCCATCTGGAGGGGGAGCTGAGCCTCCTAGGACAGGCAGCTGTCCACTAACTTGGGCAGTATGTGGAGCCTGGCGGAGGGATGGCGTGGGCGATCAGACTGTGTTTCTGTGCATGGACTGGCACTTGAACGCCCATTCCCTCCAGAGGAACACCTAGCCCAGTCTTGATATTAGGATGAGAAATCAGACCTGCCTGGAGTGGACGCTGAGCTAATCCACCTTGGGACTTCTTGCTCTATTTGGGGAGGGGATGGGGGACTGGGAGGGGTTGTGAGGGGGTGTAAGGGGATACTTAAAAAGATAAAAAAGACGTTGTTTTATAAATAAAATAAATTTTAAAAAAGGACTCTTTTGGATACATGATAGGATAGACCTGATTTACACAACTGGTGCCATTCAAGACGCGGCTTCTACCAAACACTTCTCCAGGCTGGACAATCTTGGGAAGTTAAAAGAGGCTCCATCCTCCGACAGGCTAAAGGAAACAGGACTGTATAGTTACCCTCCACCTTTCCAAACTATCTTCATTACAGCCTTGAATTTTCTCATGAACAGGGGCCGAGGCGTGGCTGACCTGATAAGCCATTTCTCATTCCCCTTCACTAACTCAGAAAATGGAATGTGAACATAAGTGTTGTATTAGCCATGGCTGTTGTCAACACCAGCCACTAATGACCCAATCTGGAAGATGAGGGGTGGAAGGGAGGAGGTTACAGACCAACAACAGTACTGTCTGAAGATGTAAAATATCTTTCTTGAGGTCATTAGAGAACATTGTCGTCAACTTTAAAGGCTGGCTTTCTCTGTACAGCATGGCATAGAACAGCTTGTCGGCTGCAAACCAACAAATTCCAGTTAACTTTCAAGTCATGTCAGCATGCAGCCCTGACTGGTTTATTAATTTAAGCTTTAGCCCTTTAAAGAGCTATGTCTAGAGAAATAAGGCACTCTACAATGAGCAGCAATGTCGCTCCATCAGAATAGGTCTTCAGGAACTCAGGGGTTACTACATCAACTTGAAATCCCAAAATATAGAAGAGATTAATAGGTTCCCCCTTCTCTGGCATGCAGTTCCTTGGGAACCTGAGGACTGTTTCTGAGAATACTTTGTATCTGGGCAGCAGACACCAATGGCTTTCCTTCTCAAGCTTCAGTAATTCGTAACGAAGGCATACAAAATTGTATGTGAATGCACAGAGCTTAGACCAGAACGGAACAGTTCCGCCCTCAATCTCTTTGTGCTGTTTTTAACAGCTATCTTCACTACACAATTAAAGCCTTGGGTGAAAATGAAGTTTTCCTTTTGATCATGTATGCCTTTGCATTTTTTTTTTGATTCTTTACCTTGCTTTTCTTTCTTGCTTAAAAAAAAAAAAAAAAAGTTTTCAAAAAGCCCCTGTCAGTTGTCAGCGGCTCCAAGGCATTGAGGTATTGTGGAGTTACTGATTAGTATTTTAATAAATGAAAATTAATTTTCCTATCAGGTGATTACAGTCAAGCTGGAGCACAGTCAGTAAAGCCCCTCAAAGCACACGACTTCTGCTACTTTGGTCATCCCCCCACAAATGGGGAGAGCTACCTGGACCCATCAGAACGTCTGCTGCTCCAACTCTACCTTTATCTCAAAAGAAATATTTATGAGATGCCAATACCATCCAAATATGGCCCAGAGTGACAGCATGTAAACATGTTTCATAAAACACCAAATGCTTATGCAGGAATCTCAGGTGCTTTCATGAAGCTTACATGGAACCTTATCATTTTATTAATAACCAGCTGTGATATATATTTGAAGAACCAACTGGAACAATGACACTTCTGCCACATTTTCATGTTGAAATTTTTAGATTAAAGACAGATTCACACTTTTTTTTTTTCTTCACTGCATTCAGTTTTAATCAAGGTTTCCTGGGCTTCTCACTCACAGTGAAATTGTATTTAAATAGAGCCTTTAGGGTGTTCAAGTTACAGATTAATTAACTCAATTTGGACAGGGTTTGAGAAGCACTGGAGTTCTTGAATTTCTAATTTTATCTCCAGAGGTAGCCAGCATTCTTTTAGATTTTAGCAATGAAGTAATTGCATAGGCCTACACTGATTATGATTGAAACATCTAAAGTAAAGCAGGCTTGTCACAGGCAGAGGAAGAAGGCAGTGATAAAGGCAGTAATGACATACTACTGGTTTACAAATGTAAGCTCAGAGCTTCTGAGCTTCTGCTGCAGTCTCCACCTCGGCAGAATCAGTTTAAAGACACCCCCAGAGCATGCTGTGGTGAAGACTTACTAGGCTAGTGCAGGTTCATGCCCAGTAGGTTCAGCACACACTAAGCACTCTGGGAATGAGACAGGGATCAGGATAAGACTCAGTGGTAGAGACCCTGCCTAGCATATGCAGGGCTCTGGGTTTCATCCCCAGCACTGAAGAAACATAGGAAATGTTATCACCACTGTGACTGCTAATCTTATTGGACTTCATGGCATGACAAGTCTCTGAGATTAAGCAGAGTTTATGAAAAGTGGTTCATACTTCTTCTGACACATTTTCTGCTTTTCTTCAGGGACCTATAACCCTCCCAGAACCTCCTGTGAAAGTTATTACATTTCTTCTCCAGCTCCAAATATACTCTGACCATCAGCCTTTCTGGGCTGGACATACCTTCCTGGAATGAGCTGTTGATTTTAAGTACCAGGTCTGATGTTCCAGCTTTATGTCAGTGCCACATTCTCTCTGGCTGCTACTACCAGAAGTTTGTTTCTATTCTTAGGCTGCATCTGAGTTATTACTGTACAGGACAGTACATTACACATTTAACATTAGCAGCGATCACTGAAGGTCACCTACTGTGAAACTGCTGGAACACAGGAGCTGTTTTCTACATGCTTGTCATCGTAGGACATCTCCTGTGATCCGCTGACATTTACCTAATGCATGTGTGCTGGCTTGCTCTCTTCTGGGTTGTGTCACTCATTCCCATGAAGATCTTTCTTCCTCGGAACCTCCCTTCACTCCTGGATCCCCAGAAACTATATGGAAGTCTTTCACTCTGTGGGTAGCATTCTGCCAAAGAAACTTTATATAATAAACTTTATGAACTGTGGGGAAATTAGAACTATGTCTAAGGTAAGCTTCAGTAAGAGCCTGAAGGATGACTCAAGTGAGAGATAGGTGCTAGGTTATCACCAGGAAAAAACAAGCAAGAAAGATGTTGCTGTTCTTTTCTCCAACCACAAAATAAACAAGAGCTAAAGGACATGGAATGCTTCACTCACAGCCCTTCCAATGAAGGCCAACATCGCTGTTTTTGACTTCTTTAGTTTTTTAAAAATGAACTGCAGAAAAATCTGTATTTTTACATGAAATTGGGTTGACTATAATCTTAAATATTTAAGAACGCTAACACTAACTTAGGCAAATGCTACATGGATGAGAGTTTCCAGGTTTTAAGTACACGTGTTTCTACTCTAAGAGAAAGGCAATTACAGTTCCAGGGTAGGGTGTCCTGGCTCATCACGGAGAGACAGGCAGCTGCACACACCTGGTCTTCACTCTGTCTTCTGATCTGACCTTATGCCTTTTCTTGTAAGTGCTGACCTCTGCCCACAGATCAACAACAGTGACCCAGCTTTCAAACACAGATGTTTATCTCATAACAGCTCTTTCATGTCTGGGGGAGTCAATCTTCGGTCTTGCTTTAAGTTCCCATCTTCAGGCTGCTGCTAATGGGTTCAATTTTATATTTCCAGACTTGGCCACATTGTCCTCCTTCACAACTCACCCCTGCTTGAGTTCCTTGAGGACACTTGTGTGTTGGGTCATGTGGTCAGTGAGCTATTCTCATCACCAGGGCACAGCTTTAATTAGTCTCCTGCCTACTGCACCCCATTTCAATCCCATGACTATGCCACATTGGGGATTTCTTCGGAATGACCATGACTGATGAAGATGTAACTATCATTTTCAATGACTGTTTCCTCTTTATTATGTTCTCTGCTTCTCACAAGAACATCTTAGCGGTCTTTGCATCCAGTCCTTCTGTCTTTGCATCCAGTCCTTCATTTGTGCTTCTTTGTTGTTGATGAAGGAAAGAAAAATCTCTTGAATGTCTTTTGTCAATTGCTATCGCACTCTCCTCTTCATCCTTGGACAGCTGAGACCAAGTCAAGCTCTCATCTTTCCCTCTCCTTTTGTCATTTTTACTCATCATTTCTATCAACTAACATGCTGCATCATAAGGCTTGTCTGTTTAGATAAAGCAAGCAGAGAGAATGAAAATTCTCAAGTAAATCTCTTGTACACATCACACATGCCAATAAATTCTTATGAAACATTTCAGTTACTGAGCATTTTTCTTGAATGCTCAAGTACTGACCTAAATGCTCTCCAGTCTGCATTCTGCTGGATCCCTACCAGCGGAAGAGATAGGCCTTTTTCTTATTCCGGCTTCAATGCTGTGAAAGCCATGGTATGGAAGAGCTGAGTTAGCCTAGGACACCAGGCTTGCAAATCCAATGGTGAGGCACCAGAACTCTGGCTGTAAGTGTAAGCCAGGACGAATGTCAGTGTAATAAACACTAACAAAAGCCCACTAAGAGCAGGTACATACGGAGGAAGCTCATAAGGGCTTCTGTCTTTTGTCCAATAAGCACTGGAAAAATCTCATTATTAAGCAAAAGAGCTCTGTCTCTGTCACATGGATCTCCTCACTCAATGTCAAGGGCAGGAGGAAAAAAAAATTTTGAAATCTATTTCAACTTTCCAAAGGAAGTCATATAAAATACACTTTGAGGAAAGTCAGCTTGTTTTGTTCTTAGGTCTTTGTTCTCTTTGTATTTATCTCTGTTGAGGAATCTCTTCTCTCCACAATCCCTAGCTCTCCAAGGACCTCATTTGAGCATGTGAAGAAGCTCCTATGTCCTCCACGCTCATGTCACTACTGCTTAATTCTATCTAAGGATCAGAACAGGAGAAAATACAGGGGGACTAATGGCTTTTCAATGTATTCAGCTGTAAAGCTGTTTAAAGTCTACTTATATTTGGTATTGTTCAGAGCTTTTGTTCAAAAATGGGATTAATTAGAGAAAGAACATTCAACTTCTGGTTAGGGAAGGGGGAGGGAGGGAGGGAGAGGGAAGGAAAGAGAGAGAGAGAGAGAGATATGAGAGAAAGAGAGAAAGAGACTCAAACACAAAACACTGAGGTCTAGCTGTTTTCCCTAATCTTTTCTAACACCGAGAAACAACATAATGGATACTATACTATACTTAGGGCTGAAAAGCCCTAAGAGGAACCTGAGAAACTATTCCTTCAATCTTCTGGCCACCGCATCCTTTGTTTAAAAATCATCTTAGGTGGAAGCATAAAGTGCAGAGCAGATTAAAGTGGCTCTACTTTGATGGGCAAGTTCAGGGGCGGGAGGTCTGCCCAATGCTCCCCTCCCCCTGCCTCCCAGGAGAAGCAATGAAGGGATCTGAGGAGCAGTGTCTGCTTTGAAACTTGTTTTGGCCAGAGCTCACTGTGAAAGAAAATGCATTTTATTAAGTTACTTAGTACAGTATGTCACACACACATACACACACACACACACACACACACACACACACACACAAAAGCATGCACATGGCTGAAAGAATCATTTCATGAAACGTAACTGATTCATACATGTGATCAGCTCAAGCAGCTTTTCTATTTACTTTGTCGCACCGAAGAAACCCCATTTTTAGTCTACCAAAGTGATATCATGCTCCATAATGGGAATTAAAAGCCCTGCATTCAATACTCAGAATAATTCTGTAGATGAAGACCACATCTGGTCTGTAGCTCTACCAATACCAAGGGTAAAATGCAGGAAGAGGTGGCAAGTGGGAGCCCTCCATCCTGTTGGAGTGCCCTTCTCTTGTGGGGCCCTACAAGGCTGGCCTAGATCGCATCTGGTTCCTTTTGGTGACAAATCACAGTTCGAGCTCACTGCTTCCTATTTCATGAATGAGAAAAGCAGGGAGGTGTGATGATATATTGTATATCCCAGCACTTAGGAGGCAGAGGCAGGAGGATCTCTGTGAGTTTGAGGCCAGCCTGGTCTATAGAGTGAGTTCCAGGACAGCCAGGAGACAGGACTATTACACACACATACACACACAGAAAGAAAGAAAGAAAGAAAGAAAGAAAGAAAGAAAGAAAGAAAGAAAGAAAGAAAGAAAGAAAGAAAGAAAAAGAAAAGACCCCAAAACTCCAAAACAAAAACAAAAAAACAAATGTTTCAACAAAAAGAACAAAAAAGACAGGATGACATGGCTTTGTCCAATATTACAGGAAAGCAGGACTAGGCCCCATGTGTACTTCAGTCCCATCATTTCAGTCTATTTTTGCTTTGGCTCCACAAAGTACCCTTTATCCTTGTGAACTCTTTGTTTTATTTAATAAAGAGAAGAAACCATTGCAATCATGACAAAGTTGATAAGACTGTCATCAATGGACATAAATGTACTTGTACAACAAAATCATCACCAAATGAGAGGGCATGTTATGCTAAAAGAGCAATGTAGAAAATCCTTCTGTTGCTTCTCTTCTTAGGGTCCAGAGATAGTCACTTGATTTAAAAGTTTTACTGTATTTTTCTCACCAATGTAAAAATACAAAAAGTCAAATAGACAAATGTCATCTATTTAAATGTTTGTCCTTCATCACAAGAGGCTCCAAGAAACACACTTAAAAAAAAAAAAGAATCCAGACACAGTAAACCTATAACCAGACTTCAAACATATGTGCTTCCACACTACATAACAAAATGGGCTTTTATAAACTTCGTTCTACAAAAATAAATAAGACTAAGTAATAAAAAAAGATAAAGCCTTTATACAGAACTGCAGCGATTATATCCCCACAGCTACACTATAACCCAAAACGTTGAAAGTGCTTTGATTATTGAACCATGGCTGAAGTGAATAATTTGCTTTTCACTAAGAAAACAAGCACATTCATTCTCACCACAATGGAGAGAGGCAGTTTTAATTAAACCTTATCAAAAGATGAATAAGGAATAAACTCAATACCCATTCCACAGAACTCTATTTTCGTCTGTTTAGTTTAAGCTCACCATGTTCATGCAATAATTATCCACTGTCCAAGGAATGCAGGGCTTGTGTTAATGTTGGTAAAGATTTAATTAGCTCAATTATCTGGAGAGTATTGAAGTGAAGTTCAGCACAGTACAAATTTCTCCAGGCTTTATACATATCTCTGATCCAAAAACACAAAACTGAAGTCTGAGTGAACAAAAGCCTCTTACCTCTGCAAGTCCATCACAGAAACAGTTCCATACTTTGTAATTTTATTACTTTAATTAAACATGTAGTCTTTAGAAACAGAGTTGAAGTGAAGGATTATCTTTGTGTGACTATGTGGGTATGTGTGTTTGTGAGTGTGTATGTGTCTGTGTGTGTGTGAGGGAGGGAGGGAGGGAGGGAGGGAGGGAGAGAGAGAGAGAGACATTTAACTTCCTGGATCTGTAAATGTGTTCTTAGAAAGTTAATTAAATTTGCCATTTAGATAAATATTAACTTTCAAAGTCCAATCCTTAAGAAGGTTCTTTTCTTCAACATAGCCTACATGTATTACCTTTTTTTTTTCCCCAGAAAGCAACACGTTTATACACCATTGAAAGCACAGCAATACAGACAACTGTTTCAATCTGTCAAACACCAGGGATAGACAGTAGGGTTCATTTCAGAAAACAGATTGGCCCCCAGCGACCTGACCTTCCTGGTGGGAAAGAGAACACAGCCCTGCTTGACAAGCTCAGCGACAAAGAGGCACATTCAAGTCCCCCAGTTCAGACGTGCTTCTCACAGGGAAATGCAAAGCAGGAGACACAATGTGCCACTTCCAGCAAAGAGAGTACAGTGAGATCAGAGACAGCGGCCCCACCATCACCAAACTGTCATAGTTAGCAAAGATGCAAGCACCGCTTCATCCTCCCACTTCCAACTTCAGAAAGCTCCTACCGGCCATTGTCAGTGTCTTAACTCCATGCTTCACCTGCAAGGGTTCCCACTGGCTTCAGAGCAGCAGCAGAAGGCCCCAGACAGGGTCCTCCCGATGAAAGTTTCCTTGTTTCTCTGCCACTGAGTCGGTCCACAGCCTTCCTCTCAGAAGCTAGAGTGACTCTCTCCTTATGTATTATTACTTCTGCCTTGATCATGGCCGTCAGACATTTTCTTTCCTTATTGCTAGAGAAACATTTTCATTTTCTATTTGTATGTGGTCTCTCAAGAAAGTTTAAAGTGAGCCAAAATCTAGCTTAAAGATCGACAAAAAACAAAACAAAACTGATAAGGCCTTAGTGAAGAAAGACTCAGGTTACATTTGGCACGCTAAAACAGTGTATGTATTCTTTCCCCAGCTTCCAATGTCAAGTTTTATTTTCTATCATACTCATCAATTACAAGGTATGTTTAGTTCATATGTTGTAAATTATACACACACAGAGACTCATATAAAGATACTACATTTCTTTACTTATTCATTAAGCTCTCTGTAGAAAATCATCATTTTAAAAGGCAGTAAATAAATTATTCTTATGACCAAATACTCTGATTAAATAAAAAAATAAATAAATCTCAGAGCACATGTTTTTAGTACCTATTTTCTTGACTAACAGGGATTATGACCATTTACGTTCAAAAACACTGTGAAGTTTGAAACAAGTCTTGACTTATGGTCCAGAAATACAGAGACACCTTACTACAAATGTGTAGGTAACGACATACACACAGTGGAGAACAGATCACCCACCACATGCCACATAGCACATTTCACTTTGAAAACCAGACAAACTCAAATCACAAGCCCATCACACCAGATTAAAGGTAAGGCCTGTTGAGTTTAGGGAAAACTGCACTTCAGAATGGTACAAACTGTTTATCTTAGCATGTGACCCTATTAAGTTCAGGAAATTCTATAAGGAAGCAAATGATCCATCCTAATCAAAAATGCTTTTCATCTGTTATATATTTTAAGGAGGGGAGCATGTTTTTGGCAAGTGAGCTGATAACTCTTTTGTGCTGACAAAGAAAGACTTAAGTGTGGTTAAGTTGGTTTTGTCTTGTTTGTGGACAGCAAAAAACCGATGGTAGGGCCCATCTGGCATGGTCCTAAAAGGGACTCTTAGAGCTGCAGAGTACTTTGTGTAAGAACAAAGGAGGCTTGCTTTAGGCTGCAAAATGAGTTATTTTCACCAAATAAATTTCCGTGCGTGCGTGTGTGTGCGTGCGTGTGTGTATGTGTGTATGTGTGTGTGTTTGTGTATGTGTGTGTGTTTGTGTATGTGTGTGTATGTGTGTATGTGTGTGTGTTTGTGTATGTATGTGTGTATGTGTGTATGTGTGTGTGTTTGTGTATGTGTGTGTGTTTCTGTATGTGTGTGTGTATGTGTTTGTGTATGTGTGTGTATATGTGTGTATGTGTGTATGTGTGTGTGTGCGTGTATGTGTGTGTATGTGTGTATGTGTGTGTGTTTGTGTATGTGTGTGTGT